>OY720441.1:251996946-252207984 GCA_963082915.1 Dolichopus griseipennis | reverse complement strand
GCAAAGAAGTTGTATGGTAGCCCCCCGAAAATGGGGCTGTAACATTTTGAAACTTCATATTTAGCTTGATTCATTATAAAACTAACCGTGTGTAAATTTCGTCTTCCTGGTATAATTACTTTTGAAGAAATTCATATTGGTTTAAATAAGTTGTGTGGCAAAAAGAATAGGGAACCTCAAAAATGTCCAAAAAATGTTTTGTGTGAATTTCAAAACTCTAGCTCTAATTTTTCAATTTTATCTCTTTTAATTAATTTTTAATTCACGAATATATTAAACTTAAGCAAAATAAGTTTCATATGATCATATTCATATAATGATCATAATGATAGATATTAATCTTCATATTCATAATAATTTTATCTATCAATATCAATAAGCCATTTACTTAAAAAAAAATCTTTGTGTTCTTTTTTGCTTATCTTAAATAAACTACGCATCATTTAAATCATATGAAATCGTAACTCGAAATCGTTATCTACAAAAAAAAACAAAAAACAACAAAACAACAAAAAAACAAAATTCATATAATTTCATGTTAAATACAAGATGCATAGCAAAATTTCAAATTTTTATATGAAAATATTGAGTTAAAAAATTAGTTGTTCGAGAGCTACCCGAAGTTTTGGTCCGATCTTAACCAAAAAAAAATAGAGAACCTAGAAATTGATTGAAAAATATTTTGTGAAAATTTCAAAACTGTAGCTCTTTTAGTTTTTGAGTTATCGTGCTGACACACAGACGGACGGACGGACAGACACACATAGCTAGATCGACTCATTTTTCGATTCTGAGCCGATACGTACCCTTGACACTATATCTAGCTCGTCTAGATCGATGCGTTACAAACGGAGGAGCAAATCTAATATACCCGATGTCATATATGTATGCACGGGTATAATAATGCATTACATACGTCTATACTCAAATGTTTGCTTATCGAATTCATGTATATAAAGATCTTAATATCTTACATACTTTCATACTTTCATTTCTCACATATTATATCATTTACCAAATATAAAAATTTTAAGTAAAAATGGGAACAGCTGATGAAATAAACCTAGACACAGATTTATTAGTTAATTATTATACAGAGGTAGGCAACCATTTAAATAATAATGAATATCGAAACAATGTTAATATATTGTACCTAAATATGCAAAATCTTCGCAATAAATTGAATGATTTGGAATTACTGATAAATTCATATGAAAGGCCCATAACATGGATATCATGAAATATGGTTAAGTCAATCAGAAAATAAGTTTTTTTACTTACCATCTTAGAATGTATATTTCTCCAATAGGAAAGATTCTTATGGAGGTAATGCAATTTATGTCAGTGAAAAACTATGTAGTACATTAATTTTTGAAGAGGAATTCCAAGAATCTAATATAGTAGGTATTAACATAACAAAACATAACATTAATGTATTCAGTATATATAGGTCTCACAATACCCACGTTACTGTTTTTCTTGAAAAATTAGATTTAATAACAAATAAATATAGAAACTCAATTATTTTAGGAGATATGAACATGAATTTATTAAACTCAAACAATAGTGAAGTCAAAAACTATTTTAGTACATTACTTAGTAATGGTTTTGTTGTATAAGTTAATTTAATACAAAATTTATTGTATTAAATTAATATTAACCCTCGGTTACTTACCTCTATTTTCGTTACGTAGTTACTATCCAGGGGTGGAAAACACCCCATACATTCAAATGCGTAGTTGAACTGCTATAACATAAATATCTTAAGGCATTTTTTTTCCAGATTAAATCAGTAAAAATTCTACAAATTTAGATATATAAACCTTATTTTATTAAAAACTAAATAAATAAATATATAGTAAAAACAAAAAATACTCCATTTAATAAGAAAATAAAAAAAATTAAAATTAAATACTTTTTAAATTATCACAAAATCTATAATTTTCATGCCATGTTCTTGCAATTGGTTGTTTTTGAAAGCAGAAATATAACAAATAAAAGTTTATTAACAAAATTTTTTTCAACAGGAACAATTTTTTAGAGAAAAATTTTATTAAATTAATGTAATTTATCTCACCAGTTTTCAATATTAAAAAAAAAAATTCCAAAAACAAATTTGTGATTTTGCCTCCAAATTGTAGCAATTCACACAAATTAATTTTGTACGCTTTTGTAGCTATGGCAATTCAAATATTAATTATTTTTATATAATATAATAATATAATATTATAATAATAAAAAAAAAAAAAGTTCCCAATTATAACTCAAATATCTACCATAATACAAAATTTCGTTATTATGAATAAATTTTGTGTCAATATTACTGTCGGGGGTGTAATATACCCCATTTTGTAAAAAAATTTTGTGTCAAAATTACTGTCGGGGGTGTAATCTACCCCATTTTGTAAAAAAATTTTGTGTCAAGATTACTGTCGGGGGTGTAATCCACCCAGACCCATTTTGGATTGCATTTTTCGAGGTCCTTTTTTATCAAAGCCCACATTTAATTTACACAAAATTAAAAAAAAATATCCAAAACGAGATTACATATTGGTTTGAGATCAACTGCTACAATTTTTCGTATGTATTTTGTCTTGTAAACTTGATTTGGGTGGATTACACCCCATGGACAGTAACCGAGGGTTAAGTATAAAAAATTTAATTTAATTTAAAAAATAATATCTTCTTTTTATACCCGTATGACTATATAGTCCAAGGGTATAATAAATTTGCCATTACGTTTGTGACGCAGAGAAGGAAGGGGGGTAAATATAGACTCAAGTGTATGGATCGGATCAGAATCGAAAAGTAAATCGATTTAGCTATGTATGTCCGTCCGTCCGTAATCGCAATAACTCAAAAAATAAAGGAGCTAGGATTATGAAATTTTCACAAATTCGTTTTTATGCAAAAACCGGAATCGCTATTTAAATTCAGCCATTTTGCTCAACGGGTTCGAGTACCTGCCATACAACTTCTAATTTTATATGAGCATTACTCTATACCTATGGAAGCTGCGTGTCTGAAATTTTGCCAAAAGTAGTTTAGTATAATGGCCAAAGTTACTGCAAAATTTGGTTGGTCTACTGCAGAAGGTTCGAGTAGCTGCCATACAACTCCTTCTTTTATATGAGCTTTACACTACACTTGATGAAGCTGGGTGTCTGAAATTTTGCAAAAAATAGTTTAGTGTAATGGTCAAAGTTGCTGCAAAATTTAGTTGGTCTACTGCTGAGGGTTCGAGTAGCTGCCATACAACTCCTTCTTTTATATGAGGATTACACTACACCAAATGAAACTGGGTGTCTGAAATTTTCCCAAAAATAGTTTACTGTAATGGCCAAGGTTACTGCAAAATTTGGTTGGTCTACTGCAAAGGGTTCGAGTAGCTGCCATACAACTCCTTCTTTTGTATGAGTATTACTCTACACTTAATAAGCCTGAATGTTTGAAATTTTGCCAAAAGCAATTAACCGGATGATATAATGTATATGTTACGGTCATACGGGTATCCCAGAGTTGACACAGTCTACTCTACTACACTCTTCCTCGTTATACCCGTATGACTATATAGTCAAAGGGTATAATAAATTTGCCATTACGTTTTTGACGCAGAGAAGGAGGGGGGGTAGATATAGACTCAAGTGTATGGATCGGATCAGAATCGAAAAAAAAATCGATTTAGCTATGTATGTCCGTCCGTCCGCACGAAAACTCAAAAACTAAAGGAGCGAGAATCTTGAAATTTTCGCAAATTCGTTTTTTTGCAATAGCCGTCATCGTTATTTAAATCCAGCCATTTTGGTCCATGGGTTCGGGTGGCTGCCATACAACTTCTTTTTTTGAGAATGAGTATTTCTCTGTACCTATTACAGCTACGTGTCTGAAATTTTAAGAAAAGTAGTTTAGTTTTATGGCCAATGTTTCTGTAAAATTTGGTTGGTCTGTTGCAGTGAGTTCGAGTAGCTGCCATACAACTTCCTGTTTTATATGAGCATTATTCTATACCTATTAAAGTTGGGTGTCTAAAATTTTGCCAAAAATAGTTTAGTGTAATGGTCAAAGTTACTACAAAATTTGGTTAGTCAACTGCAAAGGGTTCGAGTAGCTGCCATACAACTTCTTATTTTATATGAGCATTACTCTGTACCTATTGAAGTTATGTGTCTGAAATTTTGCCAAAAATAGTTTGGTGTAATGGCCAAAGTTACTGCAAAATTTGGTTGGTCTACTGCAGAGGGTTCGAGTAGCTGCCATACAACTCCTTCTTTTATATGAGCATTACACTACGCCTAATAAAGCTGGTATGTTTGAAATTTTGCCAAAAGTAATTAATGTTTATAATAATAATGATATAATGTTTATATAACGGTCATACGGGTATCCCAGAGTTGACACAGTCTACTCTATTACACTCTTCCTCGTTTTTAGTTTGAAATTAGATTTAACTTTATTCTCCACTAGTTAATACAATAATGATACAATTTTGTTACAATTCACAATCATTTATAGAATTTAACTTTGCTTATCTTTAACTTCCCTATTCTCAAAACCTCAAAATGGTAAACTCAAGTTTAATTATTTATTTAATTAATTAGTTCAGAAATGGATTTCCTCATTCTGAAGTTTTGGGAACAAAAAAGAAAAGAAAGAAATCCAAAAGAAATTAATATTAACAAAAATTTAATTCTTTATTTAAAAAATCATAAATCAAAGAAATGTTTATTTAATCAAAAATTTAACATTGACAAAATTTAACCCAAATGGTCAAAAAGTATTATAAAAATTTAACATTGACAAAATTTAACCCAAATGGTCAAAAAGTAGTACAAAACAAAATTAAATAAAAAAATGCTGACTTATAAAATTTTAGTTTTATAATTACTACTCAATTAGTAGTATTTTCATTCATTAACAATATAAACAAAATACAAATTGAACATTGAACTTGAATTATCATATTTAATAAAAAAAAAAATAATTTATTAAAATTTATTGTGAGTAATTTATTAGGGTTTTCTTATTACCAATTATTATGAATAATTTATTACTCAATGGATAACATTACAAAGCAACATTGTATGATTTAGAGCTGCGTTGGAAAGTGTCGTTAACTTATATAATAATAAAACTGATAAATACGCAATAAGAATTGGCAAAACATCTAAAACTATTATTGACCATTTTATCACTGATATGGTTAAATTCAAATATTTTTAGCACATTTTCAAAAAATTTTGTAAAAATGTGCCTATATAGTTTCACTCTGTCCGTCAGTCCGTCCGTCTGTCTGTCTGTCTGTCTGTCTGTCCGTATGTTTACAAAAACTTTTACACCGTTTAATATAGAGAAAAATAATTTTAACCACGGGTAGATATTACGAAAAAAATAATTTCGTAGAAGAATTTTTTTCTGTAGCCCCACCCGTTACGGAGATACAGACCTCCAAAGTTGCAAAAAGCCCTATTTTTAAATTGTTATAACAAGAGTTCTGTTAAGTATATTTTCAATCTAAAAACGGAAAAAGATAGCTGGTTTTATAAGCTTCATAAATAATTAAGAGCAAATGTTTAGGGTTGCCATACGGTACTAAAATTTATAATTATGCAAAACTCAATTTTTGCAAAATTTTCGGCCCCACATATCTTCTAAACGGTTAAAGCTAGGGTCTTCAAATTTTGAGAGAATATAGGACCTCCGAAATTAGCAGGAGTCGATAAACAAAATTTTTTTTGTCAAGCCCCCCGTTTAGGAGCTATAAGGGCTCGAAATTTGAAATTTTGGTATATTCAAACACCTGTAGCTTGAATACCTGTAAAAAGTTTTTTTTAGTAATATGGTAAATTGAAAGATCTATAATTATATTTCAACACGTGTCAAAGGTTTTTCTTAATATTGAAAGGTGCTGAAGTTACAGCCCCCGAAAATTTCAAAAAAGCCCTATATTTAAATTAGTATAACAAGAGTTCTGCTTTATGTATTTTCAATCTAAAAACGGGAGAAGAGAGCTGCTGTTATGGGCTTAACAAAAATATAAAGTTAAAATGTATAGGGTTGCCATACGGTACTAAAATTTACAATTATGCAAAACTCAATTTTTGAAAAATTTTTGCCCCCACATATCTTCTATACGGTTCAAGCTAGGATCTTGAAATTTTGGTAGAAGTTAGACCTTTAGAAATTAGTAGGAGTCAGTTAATAAAACTTTTTTGTCACGCCCCCTGTTTAGGAGCTATAAGGGCTCGAAAATTAAAATTTTGCTATTTTTAAACACCTGTAACTTGAAAACCTGTTCAAATTTTTATTTACAAATATACAAAATTTACAGCTGCAGCATTATGTTTCAACATATGTTAAAGGTTTTTCCTAAATTTGAAAGGGGTTCTTTAAATTGAAGAAATTGTCTCTTAGTTTTAACTATTTTTGCTTAGATAATAAAATTTTAGGTAAAATTACAAATTTTGGTGGAGTTCAAAATTTATTTCCCCAAAAAAAATTGATGGGTGAGGACAGGAGGGGAGTGGACAGATCCATCATAAGTTTACTAAGCAAAAATTTGGGAACCTTCCTCATTGAAGGGCTACTAGGTCTTAAAAATTAAAACTTTTATGTTTATATAAAACAGTAACTTATTCACCAGTATAAGTTTTTTTCTAAAGTTAAACGTTATCATTGAAGCTGCAACATTATTTTCCGCACTTATTAACAGGTTTCCTTGAGTGCATTGGGGTTATATTCTAAGTATTTCTCTATTAGTCATATAATTAATAAGTTAATGAAATAACTAAATTAATATTTTCGAAAATATTCAGTAAGAAACCGTATATAATTTTGTAAATGTGCTTTTTAAAAACCCTTGGTTTTTTTCCTTACTTGTTTTATATTCTAAATACTTCACTATCTGACCACCAACGATTTTTTATAAGTGTTGATCTAAAACCTATCAAAGAAAAAGAAAACAAGGTCAAAAAAGTAATTATGCCAGCTTAGAAAAAGATAAAATTTGGTCTAATTTGGGGTTATATAATGATTTCAATAAATTTGTATCTGATCTCAGCACTGTGATAGAAAATAACACACTAATTCATAATGTTGTTGAAAAGAAAAAAAAAAGGATGGATAACAAATGAGATAATAAACAAAATTAAAATTCGAGAATCATTTTATAAATATACCAAAAAATATCCAAATGACATCCGTATTAAAGAGCTTTACAAAGATATTAAAGAGGAAGTAAAAAATCTTGTTGCTGAAGCAAAAAAAAAATTTTATTCTGATGAATTTAATAGGGATCCGGGAAACAGTAAAAAGCTGTGGGACTTATATAAAAAAGTTATGTTTAATAAAGCTTCTTTGAATTCTTCTAATTATATTAAACTATTAGAACACAACAATCAAATTATTTCTAACGAACAAATCATAGCTGAATCAATGAATAATTTTTTCATAAATGTTACAGACGAACTTAACATTTCTACCCTTGCTGTACACTATGATTATTTGAATCAATTTTCAACTAACATTTATTCAAGCTTTAATCTGAGTCCAACCAATATTAAAGAAATTTCCGAGACGATTAATATGTTAAAAACAAATGCGGCAACTGATTACGACAACATCTCGGCTAGATTTATTAAAAAATATTCAGATGTTTTAGCTCCGTTATTAGTCAAATTTGTTAATATTTCATTTCAAAACTCAACTTTTCCAGAAAGCTTAAAAACTGCGATTGTAACACCCATATTCAAAAGCGGTTGCGTAACTAAAAGAACAAATTACCGGCCCATTTCAATTTTAAGTCCGTTTTCTAAAATATTTGAAATAGTTATTAAGAATCGAATTGAAAGTTTTCTTAAAAGTAATAATATTTTACATAGCGAGCAATATGGGTTTGAAAAAAACTCCAACACAACGCGGCCTGTCTGAATCTAACAGATTTTGTTACTAAAAACATAGACAGTGGTAGATATGTTGCATGCATTTTTTTAGACTTGCAAAAAGCATTTGACTGCGTAGGCCATAACATTCTAATTTATAAACTTAAAAAACTAAATTTCAATCACAATCAAATTAATTTCTTCAAAACATATCTGCTAAATCGGAAACAAAAAGTTAAAAATAATTGTGCCACTAGTACCTCTAGTCAATTCTAGGACCAGATTTATTTAAGATCTACACTAATGACCCTGCGAATTTAAAATTAAAAGGAACAAACCAAATGTATGCAGATGATACAGTTTTAAAATATTCTGAGAACTGTGAGGCTAACTTAAAAAATTCCATTAGTCACGATCTCAGTGTTACAGAATGATGGCTCAATAATCATAAACTTTTACTGAATATTAAAAAAACAAAAATTATTCTTTTCGGTTCGGTAATAAATAATACAGTAGTATTAATATGATTTATAGAAACACCGCTCTAGAAGTAGTAAAAAACTATAACTATCTTGGACTAATTTTAGATAATAAATTAAAATGGTATGATCATATCTGTGGAAAATATCCAAAACTTGATAAGCGTAATTTTTCCCTTTTTGAGATAACATTTGAAGTGGACTGTTTAACATCAAATCTTTGCACTGCCAAAAATAAATAAGCGTTTATTTAATTAAAAATCCCTCAAATGGTTATTAATAATGTTTTAAATAAACATTTTGTGTCACAAAATATTTTTAAAAATTTTCAAACACGTTTATTGAAAAACTGTAATTTTGCGGTTACCAAGTTTTGGATATTTTCCACAGATATTGATCATATTGTCAAAAAAACAATTAAAGAAACAGTCAGTCGGTGCAACCGACTTAGAAATACCCTACACCTATTTGGTTCAAATTTAATGACATATCCATAAGTCATTTTAACACCATAAAAGCTGTTATAAATTTGATTGTAAGACATAGCTAACCAAATTAACTTTATAATACTAAAAACATTTTCTAATTACACTATCTCTTAAAAAATATTACAAATTCTTACTAATTTATTTATTTAAAAATATTAAAAAACAAAAAAACTCTTTATAAATGAAAATATATTTATTCCAACTCAATTACAAAATGAAAAAATTCTAGTTATTAAATTTTGTGATAAAAAGCTAATCAAAGCATAATATATTTAATAATCCAAATTTTTCAAAATTGCAATTATTTTAAATGGCTAGTTAATATACCTAATAAAAAAGCTTATACGCAAAATATGCAATAAATGCATTTCTAAAATACAATTACAAATTTACACCTTTTCATATAATTCATTTAAATATAAAAATAAATTTTACATAAATGCAGCAAGTACCTTTGACCGTAGCTGAACCACTACAATTAAGTCTAAATTTCGGGGACACATAGGAAATAGGAAACATATTCTTTGGCTTCGAAATTATACTCGTTCAGCCTCAAATCGATCAAAAGCTTCGAGAATCCGAACTCATTGACCAAACTCGACCAGAACCAATTCCAATGGTACTTTCATTACTAGTAACCTAGAGTTTAAATTTCATCAAAATACCGGCATTATTTTTTGAGTTATGGTGTTTTCAAGATATATGTCCGTTAGCTCTTGAACTTTTCAAGGGTTCCAGAACCCGAAATTATGGTACGATTTCGCCCATATGCAGTCCCCACCATACTTTCAATACTAGTTAACCCTTGTACACAATTGGAAGGTTCTATCTTACTTTTAAGTTACTAGTTTTATTAATCTCGATGGTAAACTTTTACACACTTGGGGGTCTAGAAAGGTACAAAATTAGAGGGACACACAGGAAATAGTAAAGAACACCCATGTGCCAAATTTGAAGCTTCTACATTTGATTCAAGTTTCTATCTTTATTAATTTCGAAAATATGCTTTAAGGTCCTTGGAACTAAGTGGCTGGTCCCCACCCACTACTCCAATTGGGCTCAAATTTCAAGGACACTAAGGAAATCGAAAGCAACACCGTGAAACAAATTTTGGAGGTTCTATCTTCATTGGTTTGGGAATTATGCTAGTTTGGCCTAAATTCGATCAAAAAGTTCTAAGTTCCGAACCCATTGTCCAATCCTCACCGTACGCAATCGCCGCCTTAGTTTCATTACCAATAACCTACAGCACAAATTTCATGAAGATAGCGTCATTAGTTGTTGAGTTATCGTGAATATTTATATATGTTCGTTCGCCCTGAAACCGTTTAAAAGGTCCAGAATCCGAACCCTTGGGCTGATTTTGCCCTTATGCAGTCCACGCTTAACTTTAAGCACTAGTTAACCCTTGTACACAATTTGAACGTTCTATCTTAATTTTAAGTTACTATTTTTAATAATTTCGATTATAAGCTTTTAAAACTTAAAAGGTCTAAGAGGTATACCGAACCACCACTCCAATTGATCTTAAATTAGGAGGACACGCAAGGGATAGTAAAGAGCACCCTTGTGCCAAATTTGAAGTTTCTACATTTTTTTAAGTTGTTATCTTTATTAATTTTAAAGATATGCTTTAAGGTCTTCGGAAATGAATGGCTGGTCTCCGACCGACTACTCCAATGGGGCCCAAATTTCAAAGACATTAAGGAAATAGGAAGGGACATCCTGGTACAAAATTTGGAGGTTCTATCTTCTTTGGTTTCGGAATTTTGCTCGTTTGGCCTAAATTCGATCAAAAAGTTCTAGGTTCCGAACCCATAGTCCAATCCCGAACTTACGCAATCCCCGAAGTAGTTTCATTACTAGTAACCTACAGCACAAATTTGATGAAGAAAGCGTCATTAGTTGTTGAGTTATTGTGATTTTTTATATATGATCGATAGTCCTTCGATCGATTAAAAGGTCCAGAATCCGAACCAATCGGCCGATTTCGCCCATATGCAATCCCCGCCGTACTTTCAGTCCTAGTATGCTCCAGTTAAAATTTCATCAAGATAGCTCCATAATTTTCTGAGTTATTGTGCCTACGGACGGACGGACGGACGGACATGGCTATATCGACTCAGGAGGTCACGCTGATCACAAATATATACTTTTCGATATCTTTCTCGCTTCCTTCAGGTGGTTACAAACACTATACCAAAGTTAAAATACCCTTTTACCTATTCTATAGGTGTAGGGTATAACAAGCCCATATATTTATACCCGTATGACTATATAGTCAAAGGGTATAATAAATTTGCCATTACGTTTGGGACGCAGAGAAGGAGGGGGGGTAGATATAGACTCAAGTGTATAGATCGGACCAGAATCGAAAAATAAATCGATTTAGCTATGTATGTCCGTCCGCCCGTCCGTCTGTCCGTCCGCACGATAACTCAAAACCTAAAGGAGCTAGGATCTTGAAATTTTCGCAAATTCGTTTTTTTGCAATAGCCGTCATCGCTATTTAAATCCAGCCATTTTGGTCCATGGGTTCGGGTAGCTGCCATACAACTTCTTATTTTATATGAGCATTACTCTCCACCTAATGAAGCTGTGTGTCTGAAATTTTGCCAACAATTGTTTAGTGTAATGGCCAAAGTTTCTGCAAAATTTGGTTGATCTGCTGCAGAGGGTTCGAGTAGATGCCATACAACTCCTTATTTTATATGAGCATTACTCTCCACCTAATGAAGCTGGGTGTCTGAATTTTTGCCAAAAATTGTTTAGTGTAATGGCCAAAGTTTTTGCAAAATTTGGTTGGTCTACGACAGAGGATTCGAGTAGCTGCCATACAACTCTTTATTTTATATGAGTATTCCACTACACTTAATAAAGCCAAAAGTAATTAACCGGATGATATAATGTATATGTTACGGTCATACGGGTATCCCAGAGTTCACACAGTCTACTCTACTACACTCTTCCTCGTTTTATTCTACGACATCTGAGAAATTTCTTTTCAAAAGACGTAGTATACATAATTTTTTCTTGATATGTTTTGTCAAATATTACCTATCTCAATCCTATATGGTCTGGAGCTCCACAAATTGCATTAAATAAAATAAACATTCTCCATAAGAAAGCTATTAAAGTAATTCACTTTTATTCTAATCTTTTTCCATCAAGATTGTTGTATACAGGTAGGTTCTTAAGTTTTGATAATATTTGTACACGTGAGTTATATATTATTGCTTTTAAAATTATTAACAATTTCATTAAACATAATTTTCTATTAAACAGAATGATTGATATACATAACCAAAACACCCGAAACAAGTTAAATTTTTATCCAACTCTTTTCAAAATCGATAGGCAAAAAATAACTGCCTTTATAATTGCCTAAGATTATACAATGAATTACCCAATGAATATAAATTAATAAGTAATATGCTAGAATTTAAAAGAAAAATAACAGAATTTATAATTGAAAGACACGTAAGTAATTAATTGAATTATGTAAATTTTAATTTGTCTAATTATGTGAAATACCTAAATTAAATATAAAATAGTGAATTGAATTTTAAATAAAAAAAATAGGTATTGATTTTAAAATATGTAAAATTGAACTTTGAAAAAAAAAGAGTAAATTGTTTTTTTTTTGTTTTTTGATTTTTTATTTCATTCTATTTTGGTTTAATTTTTTTTTTATTTTTTTTATGATTACGTTGAATTGTAATAATTATACTAAGAAAACAATGTGACCAAAATACTAAGGCTAGGGTAATTGGAAAACAAATTATAATACACAATCCAATTATTTTTGTAAAATAAAAACTACTGAATTAAATAAATAAAGAAACCAAAAAAAAAAAAAAAGAAAAAACCCTTTCAAATTTAAGAAAAATCTTTGACGTATGTTGAAATATAATGCTGAATCTTCAAATTTTACATATCTGTAAAAAAAATTTGAACAGGTATTCAAGTTACAGGTATTTTAATGTAAGAAAATTTCAATATTCGAGCCCTTATAACTTCTTAACAGGGAACATGACAAACAAAATTTGCTAACCGACTTCTACTAATTTCTGAGGATTAAACTTCTTCTAAAATTTCAAAACTAAACGGTTTAGAAGATATTATAATTTCAGAAGAACGGTTTAGTGTGGACAAAAATTTTTCAAAAATTTGGTTTTGCATAGTTGTAAATTTTTGTACCGTATGGCAATCCTAAACATTTGCCTTTTAAAAATTTATAACGTTTTTAAAACCAGCTAATTTCTGCCGCTTTCAGATTGAAAATACACTTAACGGAACTCTTGTTATAACAATTTAAAAATTGGGCTTTTTCTAACTTTAGGGACTGTAGCTCTGTAAGTGGTGGGGCTACAGAAAAAAATTCATCTATGAAATTATTTTTTTTGCAATATCTACGCGTAGTTAAAATTTCTTTTTTCTATTTCAAACGATGTAAAAGTTTTTGTAAACAGAGACAAAGTGAAACTATATAGGCACATTTTTACAAAATTTTTTGAAAATGTGCTAAAAATTGAAAATAAACCTTAAAAATTGGAAATAATTATTTAAGTTAACAAAAAACATGGTGTACGACAATATTAAGGATCAAAACTTTATTATTATAAAAAATTAAATAAACATATCAATTTAAAACATCTGGTATGAATTTTTGCACATATGCAACATATCTAGCACGATTTGCAGCAGATAAATTTTGGTACATTTAGTTGTATAATATTTTCTATCCTTTGTAGGCGAAATTCGGTTTTGGTCAAATTTTTCCTATTTCTAAAATCAGTGGCATTTCAGTTGCTATTTAAAGCAATTTTTCTACTTAGTGTAGGACAAATTTTATCATCTACTCCATGGCTTACATCCATATTTAATTTAAGCTTTTCATTTGTTTTAATACAGTTTATACATTTCCAATCCGTTTCTTTGTAATCTATCATCAGATGTTCAGCTCCACAATTTTTACAAATTTAGTTTTTAGCTGAATACTTGCTTTTTTTATGATTATATCCATAGCACTTATGGCATCTTCTAACGTCAACGCTTTGATAACTTTGCATCTATTACATCCCCCTCTAATTTTACCTCACTTAATATACTTTTGTAATCTTCTAAATTAATTTAAATTATCGCATTATATGAACAAGTGAGGGAAAAAAACCAAGGGTTTTTAAAAAGCACATTTTCAAAATTATATACGGTTTCTTACTGAGTATTTTATCATTTATTTTTATAAAAATATATATTATGATAATATTATAATTTTGTTATTTCATTAATAATTAATTATATGACTAATAGTGAAATACTTAGAATACAACCACAATGCATTCAAGAAAACCTGTTAATAAGTGCGGAAAATAATGTTGTGGCTTCAATGTTAATGTTTAATCTTGGAAAATTTACACTGCTGAATAAGTTACTGTTTTATAAGAACATAAAAGTTTTAATTTTGAAGACCTAGTAGCCCTTCAATGAGGAAGGTTCCCAAATTTTTACTTAGCAAACTTATGATGGATCTGCTCACCCCCCTCCTGTGTTCACCCTTCCATTTTTTTCCGGTTCTAGGAAATCAATTTGGAACTCCAACAAAATTTGGAATTTTACCTAGAATATTATTATCTAACCAAAAATGGTTAAGACTAAGAAACAATTTCTTCAATTTAAAGAGACTCTTTCAAATTTAAGAAAAACCTTTAACGTATGTTGAAATATAATACTGCAGCTGTAAATTTTGCATATTTGTAAAAAAAAAATTTGAACAGGTGTTAAAGTTACAGGTGGTTGAAAATAGCAAAATTTCAATTTTCGAGCCCTTATAGCTCCTAAACAGGGGGCGTGACAAAAAAATTTTGTTAACCGACTCCTATTAATTTTGGAGGACCTAACTTCTCCCAAAATATCAAGAAGATATATGGGGCCAAAAATTTTGCAAAAGTTGAGTTTAGCTTAATGGTAAATTTTAGTACCGTATGGTAACTCTATACATTTTAGCCTTAAATTTTTGTAAAGCTTATAAAACCAGTTATCTTTTGACGTTTTCAGATTGAAAATACACTTAACAAAACTCTTGTTATAATAATTTAAAAATAGGGCTTTTCCCAAATTTGGGGGGCTGTAGCTCCGTAACGGGTGGGGCTACAGAAAACAATTCTTCTACGAAATTAATTTTTTTGTAATATCTACCCGTGGTTAAAATTTCTTTAATCTATTCCAAACGGTGTAAAAGTTTTTGTAAACATACGGACGGACGGACGGACGGACAAAGTCAAAATTAAGAAAAACCTTTGACACTTATTGAAACTTTCGTTTTGGAGCTTTCAATTTTGTATAAAATTAAAAAAAAATTTTGACAGGTATTCAAGTTATAGGTGTTTAAAAGCTAAATTTTTAGCAAAATTTCAATTTTCGACCCCTTACAGTTCCTAAAGAGGGGACGTGACAAAAAAATTTTGTTTACTGACTCTTACTTATTTCTAAGGATCTAACTTCTCCCAAAATTTCAAGTTTCTAGATTTGGCCATTCCGAAGTTATGAGGGACTAAAAATTTTAGTACCGTATGGTAACCCTATACAATTGGCTTTTAAATACTTGTAAAGCTTATAAAAACAGCTGTCTGTTGCCGTTTTCAGGTTGGAGATATACCTTATAGAACTCTAATTATAACTGTTTAAATATGGGGCTTTTTTCGACTTTGTGGGGCTGTAGCTCCGTAACGGGGGGGCTACAAAAAAAGTTTTAACATTAAATTATTTTTATTGCAATACCTACCCTGATATTTTTTTGTCAGTCGTAGGTAAAAAGGGACGGACGCACAGAGTGAAGCTATATACGGACGGACAGACAGATATAGCTATAGCTATATACGGACGGACAGAGTGAAGCTATATAGGCACATTTTTATAAAATTTTTTGAAAATGTGCTAATAATTACTTCTATTTGTTTTATAACCACTTATATATTTGACCTCACCTTTATAAATAAAATTTTTTTGGGCTTAGAACTTAATTTTTATGTCATATGTATATATTCTTCATATATTCCTTCTATTCGTATTTTTGGATTTTTATTAACGGGTATTGCAACTTCATACTTATCTTGTAATTTTTCTTCAATCTAGGTTTCGATACATTCGTCCGATCTCCTCTATTCAATCGTCCGATCTCCTCTATTTGAAACACCATTTATGAATAATTTAGTGTTCACTGGGTCAATTTCACATCTCAAATCCTCTCTTTTGCAGATAGCTGTTTGTTTTTTGTTTTGGTTTAACTAACACAACTGGATCTTGCTTGACGATTTCAGCATATGATTGATTTTTCGAAAATATTTTAGTTTTATTTAAAGTAATTTATGTGCTAATTTTTTCATTATATGCTTTTATGTTTTCCGATAGATCCCCAATTTTTTTGAGTTCAAAAACACTCTTTTCACAACAATCTTGGGCAGTTTTCATAGATTGTAACCTTTCAATGTATCTAGTCTCAATAGCAACAAGTAAGCTTTAGATTTCATTCTTATTTCTAGAAATAGACTCCTCAAATTTGTTCTTATTTTCTTCTAACTGAATTCAATTTCTTTTAACAGACTCATCAACACTTCCCAAGACCAAGTCCACGTTCTGGATGTATCTAATGGAATCCTCTCAAATAAACTTTATTCTACTATTTGTGACCAACAAAATACTGCTAGACTGATTTCCGAACATTTTTAAGCCGAATGATAAGCTTTGCCGCAAACTCCGTAGCACCTAATTCCTGTTTCTTCTCGAATCACATTTCTGCACTTTTCACACTTCTGGACTTCCGCCATTTTTTTCAAAAAAAAAAAAAAAACAAAAAAAATTTTTAAATCTTTTAGTACTGTATTATGATTATTTTATAGCATTATTTTGTTTGCAATATAATGCTTGTAGATAATTTAGTATTATCTTTTACTAGCAGATTAACCCGGTGTTGCCAGAGAGCGTGCAAATTATAAAAAAACTAGTTTTGGCCAATTTTTCGAAGTACTGCTTTGGTTAAAAAGAAAGCCTCCAAAAAATATTTGTAGAGTTCCGATAACCCATTGCGGCCTAACAGCTTTATATTTATCTTTTTTTTCTTTACTTTGCTATAAATTAGAAATGGTTTAACAGATTGACTTCAAATTTTGTATATGTGTTCCTCTTTGTGAATGGAGTTCACTCTATGAGCAGACTTGGAATTTGTTAACCCATGCCGACCCGACGATTTTCCAAAACAAAATTTTAAGGATATTACTTCCAATTTTTCGAAATATTGCTTGGTCAAATTTTCAAAAAACGGTTTGTTGAGTTGCGCTAAGCAATTGCGGCACAACAGCTTTTTACAGATTTGTTCGTTACTTTACTCTTAAGCGTAAACGGTTGGACCAATTAACTTTAAATATTTTATACGTACATGTATATACGAATAGTCAAAAACAAAATTTTGTAATTAAATAACGTAAAATTTTTGAAAATAGGTAAATCTTCTTTGAATTAGCAGAATGTTTAAAAAAATATTTTGTCGAGTTCTTTTAACGGATTGCGAAACAAAAACTTTAAAAAACAATTTTAACGATTAACTCTAATTTTTGTATACGTGGTGCTTCTTGACAATTTGGTGCTCGTTGACGATATGTTGAGAGTGGTGGGTTTCCGGCGAATTATGTTACTGAATTAAAAATTTTATTTTTTATTATCATTTAATAATTACGAAAAGTTTCAAGTGAAATTTGATAAATTTATTGAATTGCTGGAACAATCCTAAATAAATCGTTTTAAAAAAGGCACGCTCCAATAAGATCAACTTAAATTAAAACTCCAAGGTCGAAAGGGTATACTAAATTTGCCATTATGTCATTATACTATGTTAATAGTAGTTTAGAGAGAAATGTAGGCTTCTTTTTTGGAAAACAATGTTTTAAAATACTATGTATTTAAGCATAATATATACGAAATTGAAATTTATAATATATACGAAATCAATTTTTAAAAAACAACGACTGCAAAGTAGATAAAAAACCAAGACATATGAAAAAACGTAGAGAAGAAAAATTTTATTTTATTTAAATTTAAGGATATTATTATTCGGATTCTTTATTAGATTTATTTTTATTATTATTAATATTATCTCATTTAGCTTTTGCACTATTTGAGACCATTTAAGTAGAGCAAAAAAATTTGTCTTATTAATTAAGTGACCTTTTGGAATAAACTTGCGTTAATAACAAAATTTTAAAAATTTCATTGAATCTTTGTGCAAAACGCGTAAAGAGGTCAAAACCAAATTAACCCTGTGGGTTTTTATAACTAAGATGCTTGTAAAAAATTTTCAAAAGTATTCTTTTAATTGTTTAATCAAATAAAATTTATAGAAAACTTCATGGCGTCGTGATGGAAAACGGGCTAATCGAACTTAACTAAAACTTTTTGCTTAAATGTGTTAATTTATTCCAACCAAATTTATACAACTAATTCCGGTGTCTAAGAGGAGCATTTGTACAAAATTTCAAGTCAATAGATCAAACCGTTTTGACTCGACGTCAAAAAAAGGAAAAAGCTTAAAGCGGCTCTGAAGGTGCAACCTGATGACTTTTTAAAATGTGACATAGCCCATGTCACCCCCCGGGCTCTCAGAATTATTCCTCTAAAATTTTTTGACAATCGGACCAGTGGTTTTTACGTGAATCCTGGACAAACAAACAAACAAACAAACAAATTTTCTCCTTTATATACTGGATGATTAATGATTTTTTTAATTTTTTAGTTGATGTAATATAATTTAATTTTAGTAAGTAGCTGATATTGATTTCTTTAATTTTCATTTTAATTTTTGTATACGTAATTAAAATTTATTTACAAATTTAATTTATATATCCGTAAAATATAATGTTTTCGAAATAAGTGTTTACCCCGCAACTACAAATTGAGAATTTTAAAGGCTTTTCTTAAATTCAAAAGCGGCTCTTTAAATTGAAGAAAGTGTCTCTCAGTTTTAACCATTTTTGCTTAAATAGTAAAATTCTAAGTTAAATGACAGAAATAACAATTTAGTTTCAAGCTCCATCATAACTCTGTTGATTTCACTCAATTTTTTTTTCTTTTTTTTTTTTTTAATTTCAGATTATTTTACAATATATATATAAAATTATGTATAAGAAATTATTTAATTAAAATTACAATCTAATAAATTATACAATAACAATTAATTTTAGTTTAAAAATAATTATTTTGAATTCTTTAATTTTACTTTTTTTTTCATTTTATTTTTCTTTATCATTTTATTATCTCTAAAAGAGCTGAAGCTCATACAGAGTATGTACATTATAAAAAATTTTATTATAAAATCAAATTCTACAAGTAATAAATTTATGCAATAGAAAAAAGAATCTTATGAACTACCTAATTAAAAATTAAAATTAATATTTTTATTAAGGAGAAAAAATTAAATTGAGAATCGATAAATTTAAAGCGAAAAAACAATATATATATTATGTACCTACATTTCAAATTATTATTATTATATATCTACTTGAAATTAAATTTTTTTTTTTTTTTTTGTTATCATTAATTTTTTTTATTTGTTTTACATACCTACTTAAAATTAGATTTTTTTTTGTTTCCGTAATTTTTGTTTTTTGTTTTTGTTGCCATCATTTTTGTTTTTGTTTCTATTAATTTTCTTTTTTATCTAAATTTACTAAGTCTAAAAAATATGTTTTTATTTTTGGTTTTATTGATGATGCATCACGTGTTCTTATAATATCTGATAATTCATTATATGTATTGATGGCCGTATAATAGATTCCGTCAAGACCATTTAATTTTATTTACTATTTATATTGCGAATTTGGCTTGCAGTACGGGTGTTGTAATTATGTAATTCATTATTGTGTGTTTTCCAATTTCCAATTTTTAATTTCTAAAGTTTTTTATATATTTTTTAAGTTTTCTATTAAATATTTCTAAAGTTTGACTTCTCCCAATGTTTAGTGGTAATGAATTAAAAATTTTGACACCACTACATTTTAAACTTTTTTGTTTCTTTGTGGTTCTAGCTTTAGGTATTTCAATATTTTTTTTTATTCCTAGTATTATATTTATGAACATTTTCTCTATTTATTAAATTTAAATTTGATTTAATATTACAACAGCTGGGTGGCACAGTGGTTGAGTACCGAACTTTCATGCGAAAGGGCCAGGGTTCGAATTCTAGTGAAAGTAAAAAACTTTTCTTGTTTTCGACTCGACTCAGCTACCATTCGCCATTGGGTTCAAATTAATGGCATAATCAATAATTAATAATTATAAATCTTTAATAAAAAATACTTTAATATAAAAATATAAACAAATACAAAATATAAACAAATAATTTAGTTAAATAATATAACTGGCAGATATAGAATACCATATAAGTAAAATATAAAATATTACTATATAAATAAAAAATAGAATTGTAAATATTGAAAATCTAAGATGTTCTACACGTTATAAGGCCTAGACTATCTCATGTTTAAATTGTATGTGGAATTCAATAACACGAATATAATAAAACGACCCCCTGTTCCAACATGTACCTATGGTATAGGCAGGCTTGTTAGCCTAACAGTTGAACAGTTAGCGTTAAAAAAAAAAAAAAAAAAATATTTATTATTTTATAAAAATATTTAGCTTTTTCAAAATAGATTAATTGGTTAATGTCAAATTCATTTGTTTTTTTATACAAATACTTAGTACTAGTTCTGTAATTATATTTGTAAAGAGTTTTAAGCGCTTTATTCATTAAAATACCAATTTGATTAATATGGAAATTTGAGCACTGGCTCCAACTACATATATTATACCTTATTCTTGATAGTATATCCCTATTATAAATAAACTTGGATGCATGCTGGGAAATACCATCACATCTTTACACCTGTATGACTATATAGTCATTATACCCGTATGACTATATAGTCAAAGGGTATAATAAATTTGCCATTACGGTAGATATAGACTCAAGTGTATGGATCGGATCAGAATCGAAAAACAAATCGATTTACCTATGTATGTCCGTCCGTCCGTCTGTCTGTCCGTCCGTCCGTCATCACGGTAACTCAAAAAATAAAGGAGCTAGGATTATGAAATTTTCACAAATTAGTTTTTATGCAAAAACCGGAATCGCTATTTAAATCCAGCCGTTTTGGGACATGGGTTCGGGTAGCTGCCATAAAACTTCTTTTTTTATATGAGTATTAGTCTGTACATATTAGAACTGCGTGTCTGAAATTTTGCCAAAATTAGTTTAGTTTTATGGCCAAAGTTTTGCAAAATTTGGTTGGTCTACTGCAGTGGGTTCGAGTAGCTGCCATACAACTTCTTATTTTATATGTGCATTACTCAACACCTATTAAAGCTGGGTGTCTGAAATTTTGCCAAAGACAGTTTAGTGTAATGGCCAAAGTTTCTGCAAAATTTGGTTGGTCTACTGCAGAGGGTTCGAGTAGCTGCCATACAACTCCTTCTTTTATATGAGCTTTACACTACACCTGATGAAGCTGGATATCTGAAATTTTACGAAAAATAGTTTAATATGCTGGCCAAAGTTAATGCAAAATTTAGTTGGCCTACTGCTGAGGGTTCGAATAGCTGCCATATAACTCCTTTTTTTATATGAGTATTACTCTGTACCTATTACAACTGCGTGTCCGAAATTTTGCCAAAAATAGTTTATTGCAATGGCTAAAGTTACTGGTAAATTTGGTTGGTCTACTGCAGAGGGTTCGAGTAGCTGCCATACAACTCCTTCTTTTATATGAGCATTACACTACACCTAATAAAGCTGGTATGTTAGAAATTTTGCCTAAAGTAATTAATGTTTATAATAATAATGATATAATGTTTATATAACGGTCATACGGGTATGCCAGAGTTGACACAGTTTACTCTACCACACTCTTCCTCGTTTTATAGCTAATATAATAGGCCTAACTTTTTTTTCACGTTTTTGATATGATTGTCCCATTTCAAATTATCATCAATTATTATTCCCAGATACTTAACCTTATCTACCCTTTCAATAATTGTTTCCCTTATTTTATGAGTAATATTTTCACTATTTTTTCTTTGTGTTTTAAATAACAAATAGTTGGTTTTTTTAGCATTTATGCAGAGTTCAATGTAATCTAGCCAATTACATATCGCATTTAGATCCTTATTTAGTATATTTTCCAGTTCTTGTACTCTTCTAGATTTAGCAATGATATTAGTGTCATCTGCATAAACGTTATAATTTGAAATGCAATTATTTTTCGACATATTCTTTATACATAAAAGATACATCAGCGGTCCTAGTAGTGAGCCATAAAAGATTACTAGTGCCTCTTATACCCACTATGTCTAAAAAACTAATCAGTCTACGATGATTTACCGCATCAAAAGCTTTCGTAAGATCAATACAACCGACGAAATATCCTTCATCAATTATTTCTTATGTGATCTATAGTTACATCCTTTGTCCTTTCTCCACTTTTTTTTACAATGCTTGTTATATGTTTTGAAATATCCTTATAAGTATTCCTTATAGTATTATTTAACACTTTCCATAATTTCCTAGAGTCACTTCCAGCATTTTCAATGCCTTTATTGATATGGCTTTTTTAGCCTCTTTTATTCTTTTATCGACCTTTTTCTTACATAGAGTATATTTTATCATTTTATCTCTGTTATTTGGATCTCTTTGAGCTGTGATTTTTTAATTTTTAATTCTTTATTATATCGGCAGTGTTATCCATGTATTATTCCTAGTTCTAACCGACATTGAAATTGTACATAAAACTTTAGCTTCTTGTATTATTTTTGTTAACGTGTCTATTTCCAAAATGTTAGTGTTTTTTATCTTATTATTTACGATTTGAGACATCTGGTTATAATCAGTTACTTATAGCGTGCTTCTTCATAAGTATTTTCATAATACTTATTGCTTTGAGTGATACTATGGCCAATTGGTGATCGGATAGACTGTTACTTTCTATTGTAAAATGAATATCATATTTATCATTTGAATTTGTTAAAATGTGATAAATTAAGGTATTGAAATGAGCTGTGTTTCTTGTACTTTGTGTTTTGTTTATTATACTATAACCAGTTGTTGCTATAATGTCTTTATACTTAATTACGGTATTAGAATTATTAAATAAATTTAAATTAGTATCAGCAAAAAATATGTAATTTTCTTTATTTTTTAATATATTTTCTAAATATTATATAAATATGTTACTATTTTCCGCTGGAGCCTTGTAAAATATACCAATTCTTAATCTAGGTGCAGAATTCAGAATTTCAATTACAAAATTTACAAATATTTCCTCTTTTAATACTTCAGTAAAATTTATATAATTTTTTATAAAGATGACAGTTTCACACCCTTTTTTCTCATCTCTACAATTGAAAACTGCCCTATAGTTTGGTATATTTATAAGTAGTGATTTCATTGCTGTATATCCATACTTCTGTTAGAATCACAATATCAATTTGTTTATATTCATTAATTAATGTTTCTAATTCATAAATTTTATTTGTTAAGCTCCATATATGTATTTATTAGATATGTTTTCGTTATACCTTTATAAAAAAAATAAAAATATTAATGCCGATATTATTACACCACCACAAACAGCAGTCAGTGAACATCTTAATTTGGTAAAAACAACAAGCTTTTTAACTTCTGCTCTAAATGGTAAATTTGATGAGAATATTATTCTCTCATCTTTATACTATTTAAACTTTGAGATGAGAAACTTAATTGCTCAAAATAATTCGCAAATTAAGAGTTCACTTAAAGAAAGAGGATTTTTAAGGGAGAAAATTAATTCTCTTGAAGTTAAAGTTAATAAACTTGAACTACACAAGAAAAGGAAAAATGTTGACATAATTGGTATTCCTAATGTTAATGAAAGCAATGTGAAAGAGCAGGTTATATCTCTATTCGCAAAATTTGATAAAAACATTATTGAAAGTGACATTTCACATTGCTTTATAAAGAAGTTAAATTCAAAACAAACAAGCAATAAAAATTTGAATAAATCGAAAAATAATATTGTGAGTGTTAGATTTTCTTCTTTTGGAAAAAAACAATTAATTATGAAGAAGAAAAAATTATTAATTTTTAATGAAGATAAAAATAAGGAGATTCCAGTTTATTTTAATGATTCTTTGACAAATTACACCAGATTGCTGTTCCATCGTGCACGAGAATTAAAAAAGGAAAAAAGCTATCAGTACCTTTGGATCAGGACTCGAAAATTTACATACGTAAACAGGATGGTGATAACAGGGTAGAAATTAGTTGTTTAGATGATTTAGTTAAACTTTAGTTTGTATCGTTGTTTTTATTATAGTTTAACTTTTTTTTAGTTTAATTTTTGTAGTTTTTATAGTTTAATTTTTCTTTCTACACGGTCTTCAAAACAACTAACTAAAATTTTTGTTATTATTAATATTATTTTTACTTACATTATGTCTAATTCTCCTTCAAATATTTTAGTATTTCATCAAAATATCAGAAGTTTGAGGAAGAACTTTATTCATCTTTTAAGCTATCTTGAGTCACTCGCAATTTTGCCTGACGTTATAATTCTTACTGAAATATAGATTTTTGACGAAGAAAAGAAGAATTATTGTATTCCAAATTTTAATCTTCAAGTTTGATGCAATAATTCTTATTCTGCTGGTGGTGTAGCTGTTTATCTTAGAAGTGATCTTAATTGTAAGTTTTTTCATTTCAATTTTGTTTCGTGTGATTTGCTGAAGGTTATAATTGATTTTAATGGTGTGAGTTTTTGTTTCATTTGCATTTATAAATTACACGGTATAAGTATTGGTGTAATGTCTTATTTTATTAGATGATTTTAACATAAATATTTTACTGATCAATAATTCTGCCGTTGATCATTATTTAGCACTTTTGTCATCCTTTGGTCTCAGTTCAGTTATTTGTGAACCTACACGACTATCCTCTGGAACTTGTCTTGACCATCTATTTATACGACAGGGAATTAATAATAATTTTTCTTATTCCAGTGAAGTCTTAGATTTGCATATAACTGATCATTGCTTAATATTTTTATCTATTTAGTTTTTCAATAATATAAAAGTTCATAATAAGAGAAATAATTCTTATAATTTTTCCGTAATCAATTTTTCTGAACTTAGGGAAAGGTTAACGTTTGAGTGCTGGTCTACTGTGTAAAATTCTGCTGATGCTTCTCTTGCTTATTCTAATTTTTGTGATATTCTATTTAGTCATATTAATAATTGTTCTTGTCAAGTTTTTCGTAATTCTGGAACAAAATTAAAACCTTGGATGACTCATTCTTTATTAAATTTAATAAAACGTAGAAATAAAATGTGTTCCTTAGTTAAATCCCGTCCTAATAATATTCGTCTTAAACTAGGTTATAATAAACTATGTAAAAAAATTAAAACAGATGTTTAAAGATAACTATTTTATTTTAAAAATTAATAGGAGTCGTGGTAATCCTAAAAATGATTGGAAGGTAGTTAATGAAATTTTAAATAAAAATCTTCCGCATAATGATATCACGCTTGACTATTGGTAAAAGCACCGAAGATGCCCTTTTAAAGTTTTGCGGGGGAATATACAATAGCTTAAATAATGGTAATTCTACTTCTGCATTATTTATTGATATTTCTAAAGCATTCAACACTATTTGTCATCGGATTCTTTTAGAGAAACTATATAAAGCTGGTTTTCGTAGTTTTATTTTGGATTGGTTTAGCTCCTATCTCAATGAGCGAAAACAAAGAACAAAAATTAAGGGAAGTTTTAGTTCTTTAAAACATGTTCGAGTTGGTGTACCTCAATGATCCGTCCTTGAGCCTATCTTGTTTAACATTTATATTAATTCTCTATTCTCCCAGAAATTTTGTGGTAAACTTACAGCATTTGCTGACGATACCTGTCTCACCCATTCTTGCAAAAATTTTTTCGAAATTGTTTGTAAGTTAAACTTTGATCTAAACCTAATTAGACAATGGTTTTATTTGCAAAAATTAGTTATCAGTCCAAAAACTAAATATATGTGTTTCAGTCTGTCAAATCTTTCCAATGTAGATTATTCTCTAATGTATCATTCTCCTAATTGTAAAAAATTCCCCATTTCTCTTGATTACACATACATGTTTTCTTTTATAGACAACTTCTCACGTTGTGCATCTTGTTTTACTATTGATTGTGTTAAAATCTTTAAATATCTTGGAATTTTAATTGATAATGGTTTAAATTGGTCAGACCACTGTTCTTATTTGAAAAAAAGTTTAAACGACGTCAACCGTCATCTGTACTATTTGCAGAAATTTTGTTCTTTGGTTCTCTTAAAAACAGTTTTTTTTTTTTATTCCTTTTCCACTCCAAAAAACAGTTTACTTTGGTATATTTAACTCAAAATTCAATATGGTATAGCTGTTTGGGGAGAACTTATTTTAGCAGAATATGCGGGTTGTTATATAGTCATAAACATGCTATTCGAATTATTTCAAGAAAAAATCGTTTCACTTCTAGCTTTCCTCTATTTAGAAAACTTGATATTCTTCCGCTTCGTCACCTTTATTTTTACAAAACTCTGAAAATATTCTTTTTAAAGTCGGGCTATTTAACCCAACGCCCTATTTTTTTAATTATAATTTAAGAATTAATCATAGGAATCTTTCTTCGATTCTTCGAGCCCGCACTTCTCATTTTGGTCAATTCTTCGATATTCTTGCTCCAAAAATTTTTAATAAACTTCCTAGCTTTATAAGAAATGACAGAAATCCATTTTCTTTTTCTTCTAATGTACGTAAATGGCTTTTTCAATTTAGCATATCAGAAATTGAATATTTATTTTTGAATTTAATATAATTTTAATTTAAATTTTTAAAATAATTTTTTCAATATTTCTTTACTTTTCTTTTGTAATTTTTGTGTTCTTCCTCAAATTTTCAAATTTTCAAATCTTGTAATGTTTGTAATTATATTTTTTTTTAAATTTCATGAAATTCTTTTTAAATTTATATTACTGTACAATTATATTTATTTTGTTTTATTTTATCTTTTTTACCACACTACTAACAAAGTTTGTAAGTTCATATTATAATTATAAATATATCTTTTGCTTTTTATGTAGTTTTAGACGGATCCATCGCTACTTATACATATTAGTATAAAAGATGGACCTTTTAATTATTTCCTAAATTTAAATAGTACTCCTAAGCTATAGCTATAATTTAAAAATAATTTATTAAATTATTAAGCTAACTATAATTTGTAATATTATATTTTGTTATTATTAGTGTTATCACATTTGTATTTTCTAGATGGAAATAATAAAAGATAATTGAATTGAAAAAAAAATATCCTCTTGATCAAAAAAGACAAAAATAATTTAACATTATTGTATATTCTATGGTGTCGTAATCGTGATAATTTATATATACTATCACCATTTTAACTATAACAATTGGAGGTTCCATTGTATTTAAAAAGCTCTTGTTTACAAGTTGTAGATTTTTAGTACTATGAGAAGCGTTTTCTAATGTTAATGAAAGCAATGTGAAAGAGCAGGGTATATCTCTATTCGCAAAATTTGATAAAAACATTATTGAAAGTGCCATTTCACATTGCTTTATAAAGAAGTTAAATTCAAAACAAACAAGCAATAAAAATTTGAATAAATCGAAAAATAATATTGTGAGTGTTAGATTTTCTTCTTTTGGAAAAAAACAATTAATTATGAAGAAGAAAAAATTATTAATTTTTAATGAAGATAAAAATAAGGAGATTCCAGTTTATTTTAATGATTCTTTGACAAATTACACCAGATTGCTGTTCCATCGTGCACGAGAATTAAAAAAGGAAAAAAGCTATCAGTACCTTTGGATCAGGACTCGAAAATTTACATACGTAAACAGGATGGTGATAACAGGGTAGAAATTAGTTGTTTAGATGATTTAGTTAAACTTTAGTTTGTATCGTTGTTTTTATTATAGTTTAACTTTTTTTTAGTTTAATTTTTGTAGTTTTTATAGTTTAATTTTTCTTTCTACACGGTCTTCAAAACAACTAACTAAAATTTTTGTTATTATTATTATTATTATTTTTACTTACATTATGTCTAATTCTCCTTCAAATATTTTAGTATTTCATCAAAATATCAGAAGTTTGAGGAAGAACTTTATTCATCTTTTAAGCTATCTTGAGTCACTCGCAATTTTGCCTGACGTTATAATTCTTACTGAAATATAGATTTTTGACGAAGAAAAGAAGAATTATTGTATTCCAAATTTTAATCTTCAAGTTTGATGCAATAATTCTTATTCTGCTGGTGGTGTAGTTGTTTATCTTAGAAGTGATCTTAATTGTAAGTTTTTTCATTTCAATTTTGTTTCGTGTGATTTACTGAAGGTTATAATTGATTTTAATGATGTGAGTTTTTGTTTCATTTGCATTTATAAATTACACGGTATAAGTATTGGTGTAGAGTTTTATTTTATTAGGTGATTTTAACATAAATATTTTACTGATCAATAATTCTGCCGTTGATCATTATTTAGCACTTTTGTCATCCTTTGGTCTCAGTTCAGTTATTTGTGAACCTACACGACTATCCTCTGGAACTTGTCTTGACCATCTATTTATACGACAGGGAATTAATAATAATTTTTCTTATTCCAGTGAAGTCTTAGATTTGCATATAACTGATCATTGCTTAATATTTTTATCTATTTAGTTTTTCAATAATATAAAAGTTCATAATAAGAGAAATAATTCTTATAATTTTTCCGTAATCAATTTTTCTGAACTTAGGGAAAGGTTAAAGTTTGAGTGCTGGTCTACTGTGTAAAATTCTGCTGATGCTTCTCTTGCTTATTCTAATTTTTGTGATATTCTATTTAGTCATATTAATAATTGTTCTTGTCAAGTTTTTCGTAATTCTGGAACAAAATTAAAACCTTGGATGACTCATTCTTTATTAAATTTAATAAAACATAGAAATAAAATGTGTTCCATAGTTAAATCCCGTCCTAATAATATTCGTCTTAAACTAGGTTATAATAAACTATGTAAAAAAATTAAAACAGATGTTTAAAGATAACTATTTTATTTTAAAAATTAATAGGAGTCGTGGTAATCCTAAAAATGATTGGAAGGTAGTTAATGAAATTTTAAATAAAAATCTTCCGCATAATGATATCACGCTTGACTATTGGTAAAAGCACCGAAGATGCCCTTTTAAAGTTTTGCGGGGGAATATACAATAGCTTAAATAATGGTAATTCTACTTCTGCATTATTTATTGATATTTCTAAAGCATTCAACACTATTTGTCATCGGATTCTTTTAGAGAAACTATATAAAGCTGGTTTTCGTAGTTTTATTTTGGATTGGTTTAGCTCCTATCTCAATGAGCGAAAACAAAGAACAAAAATTAAGGGAAGTTTTAGTTCTTTAAAACATGTTCGAGTTGGTGTACCTCAATGATCCGTCCTTGAGCCTATCTTGTTTAACATTTATATTAATTCTCTATTCTCCCAGAAATTTTGTGGTAAACTTACAGCATTTGTTGACGATACCTGTCTCACCCATTCTTGTAAAAATTTTTTCGAAATTGTTTGTAAGTTAAACTTTGATCTAAACCTAATTAGCCAATGGTTTTATTTGCAAAAATTAGTTATCAGTCCAAAAACTAAATATATGTGTTTCAGTCTGTCAAATCTTTCCAATGTAGATTATTCTCTAATGTATCATTCTCCTAATTGTAAAAAATTCCCCATTTCTCTTGATTACACATACATGTTTTCTTTTATAGACAACTTCTCACGTTGTGCATCTTGTTTTACTATTGATTGTGTTAAAATCTTTAAATATCTTGGAATTTTAATTGATAATGGTTTAAATTGGTCAGACCACTGTTCTTATTTGAAAAAAAGTTTAAACGACGTCAACCGTCATCTGTACTATTTGCAGAAATTTTGTTCTTTGGTTCTCTTAAAAACAGTTTTTTTTTTTTATTCCTTTTCCACTCCAAAAAACAGTTTACTTTGGTATATTTAACTCAAAATTCAATATGGTATAGCTGTTTGGGGAGAACTTATTTTAGCAGAATATGCGGGTTGTTATATAGTCATAAACATGCTATTCGAATTATTTCAAGAAAAAATCGTTTCACTTCTAGCTTTCCTCTATTTAGAAAACTTGATATTCTTCCGCTTCGTCACCTTTATTTTTACAAAACTCTGAAAATATTCTTTTTAAAGTCGGGCTATTTAACCCAACGCCCTATTTTTTTAATTATAATTTAAGAATTAATCATAGGAATCTTTCTTCGATTCTTCGAGCCCGCACTTCTCATTTTGGTCAATTCTTCGATATTCTTGCTCCAAAAATTTTTAATAAACTTCCTAGCTTTATAAGAAATGACAGAAATCCATTTTCTTTTTCTTCTAATGTACGTAAATGGCTTTTTCAATTTAGCATATCAGAAATTGAATATTTATTTTTGAATTTAATATAATTTTAATTTAAATTTTTAAAATAATTTTTTCAATATTTCTTTACTTTTCTTTTGTAATTTTTGTGTTCTTCCTCAAATTTTCAAATTTTCAAATCTTGTAATGTTTGTAATTATATTTTTTTTTAAATTTCATGAAATTCTTTTTAAATTTATATTACTGTACAATTATATTTATTTTGTTTTATTTTATCTTTTTTACCACACTACTAACAAAGTTTGTAAGTTCATATTATAATTATAAATATATCTTTTGCTTTTTATGTAGTTTTAGACGGATCCATCGCTACTTATACATATTAGTATAAAAGATGGACCTTTTAATTATTTCCTAAATTTAAATAGTACTCCTAAGCTATAGCTATAATTTAAAAATAATTTATTAAATTATTAAGCTAACTATAATTTGTAATATTATATTTTGTTATTATTAGTGTTATCACATTTGTATTTTCTAGATGGAAATAATAAAAGATAATTGAATTGAAAAAAAAATATCCTCTTGATCAAAAAAGACAAAAATAATTTAACATTATTGTATATTCTATGGTGTCGTAATCGTGATAATTTATATATACTATCACCATTTTAACTATAACAATTGGAGGTTCCATTGTATTTAAAAAGCTCTTGTTTACAAGTTGTAGATTTTTAGTACTATGAGAAGCGTTTTCTAATGTTAATGAAAGCAATGTGAAAGAGCAGGGTATATCTCTATTCGCAAAATTTGATAAAAACATTATTGAAAGTGCCATTTCACATTGCTTTATAAAGAAGTTAAATTCAAAACAAACAAGCAATAAAAATTTGAATAAATCGAAAAATAATATTGTGAGTGTTAGATTTTCTTCTTTTGGAAAAAAACAATTAATTATGAAGAAGAAAAAATTATTAATTTTTAATGAAGATAAAAATAAGGAGATTCCAGTTTATTTTAATGATTCTTTGACAAATTACACCAGATTGCTGTTCCATCGTGCACGAGAATTAAAAAAGGAAAAAAGCTATCAGTACCTTTGGATCAGGACTCGAAAATTTACATACGTAAACAGGATGGTGATAACAGGGTAGAAATTAGTTGTTTAGATGATTTAGTTAAACTTTAGTTTGTATCGTTGTTTTTATTATAGTTTAACTTTTTTTTAGTTTAATTTTTGTAGTTTTTATAGTTTAATTTTTCTTTCTACACGGTCTTCAAAACAACTAACTAAAATTTTTGTTATTATTATTATTATTATTTTTACTTACATTATGTCTAATTCTCCTTCAAATATTTTAGTATTTCATCAAAATATCAGAAGTTTGAGGAAGAACTTTATTCATCTTTTAAGCTATCTTGAGTCACTCGCAATTTTGCCTGACGTTATAATTCTTACTGAAATATAGATTTTTGACGAAGAAAAGAAGAATTATTGTATTCCAAATTTTAATCTTCAAGTTTGATGCAATAATTCTTATTCTGCTGGTGGTGTAGTTGTTTATCTTAGAAGTGATCTTAATTGTAAGTTTTTTCATTTCAATTTTGTTTCGTGTGATTTACTGAAGGTTATAATTGATTTTAATGATGTGAGTTTTTGTTTCATTTGCATTTATAAATTACACGGTATAAGTATTGGTGTAGAGTTTTATTTTATTAGGTGATTTTAACATAAATATTTTACTGATCAATAATTCTGCCGTTGATCATTATTTAGCACTTTTGTCATCCTTTGGTCTCAGTTCAGTTATTTGTGAACCTACACGACTATCCTCTGGAACTTGTCTTGACCATCTATTTATACGACAGGGAATTAATAATAATTTTTCTTATTCCAGTGAAGTCTTAGATTTGCATATAACTGATCATTGCTTAATATTTTTATCTATTTAGTTTTTCAATAATATAAAAGTTCATAATAAGAGAAATAATTCTTATAATTTTTCCGTAATCAATTTTTCTGAACTTAGGGAAAGGTTAACGTTTGAGTGCTGGTCTACTGTGTAAAATTCTGCTGATGCTTCTCTTGCTTATTCTAATTTTTGTGATATTCTATTTAGTCATATTAATAATTGTTCTTGTCAAGTTTTTCGTAATTCTGGAACAAAATTAAAACCTTGGATGACTCATTCTTTATTAAATTTAATAAAACGTAGAAATAAAATGTGTTCCTTAGTTAAATCCCGTCCTAATAATATTCGTCTTAAACTAGGTTATAATAAACTATGTAAAAAAATTAAAACAGATGTTTAAAGATAACTATTTTATTTTAAAAATTAATAGGAGTCGTGGTAATCCTAAAAATGATTGGAAGGTAGTTAATGAAATTTTAAATAAAAATCTTCCGCATAATGATATCACGCTTGACTATTGGTAAAAGCACCGAAGATGCCCTTTTAAAGTTTTGCGGGGGAATATACAATAGCTTAAATAATGGTAATTCTACTTCTGCATTATTTATTGATATTTCTAAAGCATTCAACACTATTTGTCATCGGATTCTTTTAGAGAAACTATATAAAGCTGGTTTTCGTAGTTTTATTTTGGATTGGTTTAGCTCCTATCTCAATGAGCGAAAACAAAGAACAAAAATTAAGGGAAGTTTTAGTTCTTTAAAACATGTTCGAGTTGGTGTACCTCAATGATCCGTCCTTGAGCCTATCTTGTTTAACATTTATATTAATTCTCTATTCTCCCAGAAATTTTGTGGTAAACTTACAGCATTTGCTGACGATACCTGTCTCACCCATTCTTGCAAAAATTTTTTCGAAATTGTTTGTAAGTTAAACTTTGATCTAAACCTAATTAGACAATGGTTTTATTTGCAAAAATTAGTTATCAGTCCAAAAACTAAATATATGTGTTTCAGTCTGTCAAATCTTTCCAATGTAGATTATTCTCTAATGTATCATTCTCCTAATTGTAAAAAATTCCCCATTTCTCTTGATTACACATACATGTTTTCTTTTATAGACAACTTCTCACGTTGTGCATCTTGTTTTACTATTGATTGTGTTAAAATCTTTAAATATCTTGGAATTTTAATTGATAATGGTTTAAATTGGTCAGACCACTGTTCTTATTTGAAAAAAAGTTTAAACGACGTCAACCGTCATCTGTACTATTTGCAGAAATTTTGTTCTTTGGTTCTCTTAAAAACAGTTTTTTTTTTTTATTCCTTTTCCACTCCAAAAAACAGTTTACTTTGGTATATTTAACTCAAAATTCAATATGGTATAGCTGTTTGGGGAGAACTTATTTTAGCAGAATATGCGGGTTGTTATATAGTCATAAACATGCTATTCGAATTATTTCAAGAAAAAATCGTTTCACTTCTAGCTTTCCTCTATTTAGAAAACTTGATATTCTTCCGCTTCGTCACCTTTATTTTTACAAAACTCTGAAAATATTCTTTTTAAAGTCGGGCTATTTAACCCAACGCCCTATTTTTTTAATTATAATTTAAGAATTAATCATAGGAATCTTTCTTCGATTCTTCGAGCCCGCACTTCTCATTTTGGTCAATTCTTCGATATTCTTGCTCCAAAAATTTTTAATAAACTTCCTAGCTTTATAAGAAATGACAGAAATCCATTTTCTTTTTCTTCTAATGTACGTAAATGGCTTTTTCAATTTAGCATATCAGAAATTGAATATTTATTTTTGAATTTAATATAATTTTAATTTAAATTTTTAAAATAATTTTTTCAATATTTCTTTACTTTTCTTTTGTAATTTTTGTGTTCTTCCTCAAATTTTCAAATTTTCAAATCTTGTAATGTTTGTAATTATATTTTTTTTTAAATTTCATGAAATTCTTTTTAAATTTATATTACTGTACAATTATATTTATTTTGTTTTATTTTATCTTTTTTACCACACTACTAACAAAGTTTGTAAGTTCATATTATAATTATAAATATATCTTTTGCTTTTTATGTAGTTTTAGACGGATCCATCGCTACTTATACATATTAGTATAAAAGATGGACCTTTTAATTATTTCCTAAATTTAAATAGTACTCCTAAGCTATAGCTATAATTTAAAAATAATTTATTAAATTATTAAGCTAACTATAATTTGTAATATTATATTTTGTTATTATTAGTGTTATCACATTTGTATTTTCTAGATGAAAATAATAAAAGATAATTGAATTGAAAAAAAAATATCCTCTTGATCAAAAAAGACAAAAATAATTTAACATTATTGTATATTCTATGGTGTCGTAATCGTGATAATTTATATATACTATCACCATTTTAACTATAACAATTGGAGGTTCCATTGTATTTAAAAAGCTCTTGTTTACAAGTTGTAGATTTTTAGTACTATGAGAAGCATTTTCTAATGTTAATGAAAGCAATGTGAAAGAGCAGGGTATATCTCTATTCGCAAAATTTGATAAAAACATTATTGAAAGTGACATTTCACATTGCTTTATAAAGAAGTTAAATTCAAAACAAACAAGCAATAAAAATTTGAATAAATCGAAAAATAATATTGTGAGTGTTAGATTTTCTTCTTTTGGAAAAAAACAATTAATTATGAAGAAGAAAAAATTATTAATTTTTAATGAAGATAAAAATAAGGAGATTCCAGTTTATTTTAATGATTCTTTGACAAATTACACCAGATTGCTGTTCCATCGTGCACGAGAATTAAAAAAGGAAAAAAGCTATCAGTACCTTTGGATCAGGACTCGAAAATTTACATACGTAAACAGGATGGTGATAACAGGGTAGAAATTAGTTGTTTAGATGATTTAGTTAAACTTTAGTTTGTATCGTTGTTTTTATTATAGTTTAACTTTTTTTTAGTTTAATTTTTGTAGTTTTTATAGTTTAATTTTTCTTTCTACACGGTCTTCAAAACAACTAACTAAAATTTTTGTTATTATTATTATTATTATTTTTACTTACATTATGTCTAATTCTCCTTCAAATATTTTAGTATTTCATCAAAATATCAGAAGTTTGAGGAAGAACTTTATTCATCTTTTAAGCTATCTTGAGTCACTCGCAATTTTGCCTGACGTTATAATTCTTACTGAAATATAGATTTTTGACGAAGAAAAGAAGAATTATTGTATTCCAAATTTTAATCTTCAAGTTTGATGCAATAATTCTTATTCTGCTGTTGGGGTAGTTGTTTATCTTAGAAGTGATCTTAATTGTAAGTTTTTTCATTTCAATTTTGTTTCGTGTGATTTACTGAATGTTATTATTGATTTTAATGATGTGAGTTTTTGTTTCATTTGCATTTATAAATTACACGGTATAAGTATTAGTGTAGAGTCTTATTTTATTAGATGATTTTAACATAAATATTTTACTGATCAATAATTCTGCCGTTGATCATTATTTAGCACTTTTGTCATCCTTTGGTCTCAGTTCAGTTATTTGTGAACCTACACGACTATCCTCTGGAACTTGTCTTGACCATCTATTTATACGACAGGGAATTAATAATAATTTTTCTTATTCCAGTGAAGTCTTAGATTTGCATATAACTGATCATTGCTTAATATTTTTATCTATTTAGTTTTTCAATAATATAAAAGTTCATAATAAGAGAAATAATTCTTATAATTTTTTCGTAATCAATTTTTCTGAACTTAGGGAAAGGTTAAAGTTTGAGTGCTGGTCTACTGTGTAAAATTCTGCTGATGCTTCTCTTGCTTATTCTAATTTTTGTGATATTCTATTTAGTCATATTAATAATTGTTCTTGTCAAGTTTTTCGTAATTCTGGAACAAAATTAAAACCTTGGATGACTCATTCTTTATTAAATTTAATAAAACATAGAAATAAAATGTGTTCCATAGTTAAATCCCGTCCTAATAACATTCGTCTTAAACTAGGTTATAATAAACTATGTAAAAAAATTAAAACAGATGTTTAAAGATAACTATTTTATTTTAAAAATTAATAGGAGTCGTGGTAATCCTAAAAATGATTGGAAGGTAGTTAATGAAATTTTAAATAAAAATCTTCCGCATAATGATATCACGCTTGACTATTGGTAAAAGCACCGAAGATGCCCTTTTAAAGTTTTGCGGGGGAATATACAATAGCTTAAATAATGGTAATTCTACTTCTGCATTATTTATTGATATTTCTAAAGCATTCAACACTATTTGTCATCGGATTCTTTTAGAGAAACTATATAAAGCTGGTTTTCGTAGTTTTATTTTGGATTGGTTTAGCTCCTATCTCAATGAGCGAAAACAAAGAACAAAAATTAAGGGAAGTTTTAGTTCTTTAAAACATGTTCGAGTTGGTGTACCTCAATGATCCGTCCTTGAGCCTATCTTGTTTAACATTTATATTAATTCTCTATTCTCCCAGAAATTTTGTGGTAAACTTACAGCATTTGTTGACGATACCTGTCTCACCCATTCTTGTAAAAATTTTTTCGAAATTGTTTGTAAGTTAAACTTTGATCTAAACCTAATTAGACAATGGTTTTATTTGCAAAAATTAGTTATCAGTCCAAAAACTAAATATATGTGTTTCAGTCTGTCAAATCTTTCCAATGTAGATTATTCTCTAATGTATCATTCTCCTAATTGTAAAAAATTCCCATTTCTCTTGATTACACATACATGTTTTCTTTTATAGACAACTTCTCACGTTGTGCATCTTGTTTTACTATTGATTGTGTTAAAATCTTTAAATATCTTGGAATTTTAATTGATAATGGTTTAAATTGGTCAGACCACTGTTCTTATTTGAAAAAAAGTTTAAACGACGTCAACCGTCATCTGTACTATTTGCAGAAATTTTGTTCTTTGGTTCTCTTAAAAACAGTTTTTTTTTTTTTATTCCTTTTCCACTCCAAAAAACAGTTTACTTTGGTATATTTAACTCAAAATTCAATGTGGTATAGCTGTTTGGGGGGAACTTATTTTAGCAGCATATGCGGGTTGTTATATAGTCATAAACATGCTATTCGAATTATTTCAAGAAAAAATCGTTTCACTTCTAGCTTTCCTCTATTTAGAAAACTTGATATTCTTCCGCTTCGTCACCTTTATTTTTACAAAACTCTGAAAATATTCTTTATAAAGTCGGGCTATTTAACCCAACGCCCTATTTTTTTAATTATAATTTAAGAATTAATCATAGGAATCTTTCTTCGACTCCTCGAGCCCGCACTTCTCATTTTGGTCAATTCCTCGATATTCTTGCTCCAAAAATTTTTAATAAACTTCCTAGCTTTATAAGAAATGACAGAAATCCATTTTCTTTTTCTTCTAATGTACGTAAATGGCTTTTTCAATTTAGCATATCAGAAATTGAATATTTATTTTTGAATTTAATATAATTTTAATTTAAATTTTTAAAATAATTTTTTCAATATTTCTTTACTTTTCTTTTGTAATTTTTGTGTTCTTCCTCAAATTTTCAAATTTTCAAATCTTGTAATGTTTGTAATTATATTTTTTTTTTAAATTTCATGAAATTCTTTTTAAATTTATATTACTGTACAATTATATTTATTTTGTTTTATTTTATCTTTTTAACCCCACTACTAACAAAGTTTGTAAGTTCATATTATAATTATAAATATATCTTTTGCTTTTTATGTAGTTTTAGACGGATCCATCGCTACTTATACATATTAGTATAAAAGATGGACCTTTTAATTATTTCCTAAATTTAAATAGTACTCCTAAGCTATAGCTATAATTTAAAAATAATTTATTAAATTATTAAGCTAACTATAATTTGTAATATTATATTTTGTTATTATTAGTGTTATCACATTTGTATTTTCTAGATGGAAATAATAAAAGATAATTGAATTGAAAAAAAAATATCCTCTTGATCAAAAAAGACAAAAATAATTTAACATTATTGTATATTCTATGGTGTCGTAATCGTGATAATTTATATATACTATCACCATTTTAACTATAACAATTGGAGGTTCCATTGTATTTAAAAAGCTCTTGACATTTCACATTGCTTTATAAAGAAGTTAAATTCAAAACAAACAAGCAATAAAAATTTGAATAAATCGAAAAATAATATTGTGAGTGTTAGATTTTCTTCTTTTGGAAAAAAACAATTAATTATGAAGAAGAAAAAATTATTAATTTTTAATGAAGATAAAAATAAGGAGATTCCAGTTTATTTTAATGATTCTTTGACAAATTACACCAGATTGCTGTTCCATCGTGCACGAGATTTAAAAAAGGAAAAAAGCTATCAGTACCTTTGGATCAGGACTCGAAAATTTACATACGTCAACAGGATGGTGATAACAGGGTAGAAATTAGTTGTTTAGATGATTTAGTTAAACTTTAGTTTGTATCGTTGTTTTTATTATAGTTTAACTTTTTTTTAGTTTAATTTTTGTAGTTTTTATAGTTTAATTTTTCTTTCTACACGGTCTTCAAAACAACTAACTAAAATTTTTGTTATTATTATTATTATTATTTTTACTTACATTATGTCTAATTCTCCTTCAAATATTTTAGTATTTCATCAAAATATCAGAAGTTTGAGGAAGAACTTTATTCATCTTTTAAGCTATCTTGAGTCACTCGCAATTTTGCCTGACGTTATAATTCTTACTGAAATATAGATTTTTGACGAAGAAAAGAAGAATTATTGTATTCCAAATTTTAATCTTCAAGTTTGATGCAATAATTCTTATTCTGCTGTTGGGGTAGTTGTTTATCTTAGAAGTGATCTTAATTGTAAGTTTTTTCATTTCAATTTTGTTTCGTGTGATTTACTGAATGTTATTATTGATTTTAATGATGTGAGTTTTTGTTTCATTTGCATTTATAAATTACACGGTATAAGTATTAGTGTAGAGTCTTATTTTATTAGATGATTTTAACATAAATATTTTACTGATCAATAATTCTGCCGTTGATCATTATTTAGCACTTTTGTCATCCTTTGGTCTCAGTTCAGTTATTTGTGAACCTACACGACTATCCTCTGGAACTTGTCTTGACCATCTATTTATACGACAGGGAATTAATAATAATTTTTCTTATTCCAGTGAAGTCTTAGATTTGCATATAACTGATCATTGCTTAATATTTTTATCTATTTAGTTTTTCAATAATATAAAAGTTCATAATAAGAGAAATAATTCTTATAATTTTTTCGTAATCAATTTTTCTGAACTTAGGGTAAGGTTAAAGTTTGAGTGCTGGTCTACTGTGTAAAATTCTGCTGATGCTTCTCTTGCTTATTCTAATTTTTGTGATATTCTATTTAGTCATATTAATAATTGTTCTTGTCAAGTTTTTCGTAATTCTGGAACAAAATTAAAACCTTGGATGACTCATTCTTTATTAAATTTAATAAAACATAGAAATAAAATGTGTTCCATAGTTAAATCCCGTCCTAATAATATTCGTCTTAAACTAGGTTATAATAAACTATGTAAAAAAATTAAAACAGATGTTTAAAGATAACTATTTTATTTTAAAAATTAATAGGAGTCGTGGTAATCCTAAAAATGATTGGAAGGTAGTTAATGAAATTTTAAATAAAAATCTTCCGCATAATGATATCACGCTTGACTATTGGTAAAAGCACCGAAGATGCCCTTTTAAAGTTTTGCGGGGGAATATACAATAGCTTAAATAATGGTAATTCTACTTCTGCATTATTTATTGATATTTCTAAAGCATTCAACACTATTTGTCATCGGATTCTTTTAGAGAAACTATATAAAGCTGGTTTTCGTAGTTTTATTTTGGATTGGTTTAGCTCCTATCTCAATGAGCGAAAACAAAGAACAAAAATTAAGGGAAGTTTTAGTTCTTTAAAACATGTTCGAGTTGGTGTACCTCAATGATCCGTCCTTGAGCCTATCTTGTTTAACATTTATATTAATTCTCTATTCTCCCAGAAATTTTGTGGTAAACTTACAGCATTTGTTGACGATACCTGTCTCACCCATTCTTGTAAAAATTTTTTCGAAATTGTTTGTAAGTTAAACTTTGATCTAAACCTAATTAGACAATGGTTTTATTTGCAAAAATTAGTTATCAGTCCAAAAACTAAATATATGTGTTTCAGTCTGTCAAATCTTTCCAATGTAGATTATTCTCTAATGTATCATTCTCCTAATTGTAAAAAATTCCCCATTTCTCTTGATTACACATACATGTTTTCTTTTATAGACAACTTCTCACGTTGTGCATCTTGTTTTACTATTGATTGTGTTAAAATCTTTAAATATCTTGGAATTTTAATTGATAATGGTTTAAATTGGTCAGACCACTGTTCTTATTTGAAAAAAAGTTTAAACGACGTCAACCGTCATCTGTACTATTTGCAGAAATTTTGTTCTTTGGTTCTCTTAAAAACAGTTTTTTTTTTTTTATTCCTTTTCCACTCCAAAAAACAGTTTACTTTGGTATATTTAACTCAAAATTCAATGTGGTATAGCTGTTTGGGGGGAACTTATTTTAGCAGCATATGCGGGTTGTTATATAGTCATAAACATGCTATTCGAATTATTTCAAGAAAAAATCGTTTCACTTCTAGCTTTCCTCTATTTAGAAAACTTGATATTCTTCCGCTTCGTCACCTTTATTTTTACAAAACTCTGAAAATATTCTTTATAAAGTCGGGCTATTTAACCCAACGCCCTATTTTTTTAATTATAATTTAAGAATTAATCATAGGAATCTTTCTTCGACTCCTCGAGCCCGCACTTCTCATTTTGGTCAATTCCTCGATATTCTTGCTCCAAAAATTTTTAATAAACTTCCTAGCTTTATAAGAAATGACAGAAATCCATTTTCTTTTTCTTCTAATGTACGTAAATGGCTTTTTCAATTTAGCATATCAGAAATTGAATATTTATTTTTGAATTTAATATAATTTTAATTTAAATTTTTAAAATAATTTTTTCAATATTTCTTTACTTTTCTTTTGTAATTTTTGTGTTCTTCCTCAAATTTTCAAATTTTCAAATCTTGTAATGTTTGTAATTATATTTTTTTTTTAAATTTCATGAAATTCTTTTTAAATTTATATTACTGTACAATTATATTTATTTTGTTTTATTTTATCTTTTTAACCCCACTACTAACAAAGTTTGTAAGTTCATATTATAATTATAAATATATCTTTTGCTTTTTATGTAGTTTTAGACGGATCCATCGCTACTTATACATATTAGTATAAAAGATGGACCTTTTAATTATTTCCTAAATTTAAATAGTACTCCTAAGCTATAGCTATAATTTAAAAATAATTTATTAAATTATTAAGCTAACTATAATTTGTAATATTATATTTTGTTATTATTAGTGTTATCACATTTGTATTTTCTAGATGGAAATAATAAAAGATAATTGAATTGAAAAAAAAATATCCTCTTGATCAAAAAAGACAAAAATAATTTAACATTATTGTATATTCTATGGTGTCGTAATCGTGATAATTTATATATACTATCACCATTTTAACTATAACAATTGGAGGTTCCATTGTATTTAAAAAGCTCTTGACATTTCACATTGCTTTATAAAGAAGTTAAATTCAAAACAAACAAGCAATAAAAATTTGAATAAATCGAAAAATAATATTGTGAGTGTTAGATTTTCTTCTTTTGGAAAAAAACAATTAATTATGAAGAAGAAAAAATTATTAATTTTTAATGAAGATAAAAATAAGGAGATTCCAGTTTATTTTAATGATTCTTTGACAAATTACACCAGATTGCTGTTCCATCGTGCACGAGATTTAAAAAAGGAAAAAAGCTATCAGTACCTTTGGATCAGGACTCGAAAATTTACATACGTCAACAGGATGGTGATAACAGGGTAGAAATTAGTTGTTTAGATGATTTAGTTAAACTTTAGTTTGTATCGTTGTTTTTATTATAGTTTAACTTTTTTTTAGTTTAATTTTTGTAGTTTTTATAGTTTAATTTTTCTTTCTACACGGTCTTCAAAACAACTAACTAAAATTTTTGTTATTATTATTATTATTATTTTTACTTACATTATGTCTAATTCTCCTTCAAATATTTTAGTATTTCATCAAAATATCAGAAGTTTGAGGAAGAACTTTATTCATCTTTTAAGCTATCTTGAGTCACTCGCAATTTTGCCTGACGTTATAATTCTTACTGAAATATAGATTTTTGACGAAGAAAAGAAGAATTATTGTATTCCAAATTTTAATCTTCAAGTTTGATGCAATAATTCTTATTCTGCTGTTGGGGTAGTTGTTTATCTTAGAAGTGATCTTAATTGTAAGTTTTTTCATTTCAATTTTGTTTCGTGTGATTTACTGAATGTTATTATTGATTTTAATGATGTGAGTTTTTGTTTCATTTGCATTTATAAATTACACGGTATAAGTATTAGTGTAGAGTCTTATTTTATTAGATGATTTTAACATAAATATTTTACTGATCAATAATTCTGCCGTTGATCATTATTTAGCACTTTTGTCATCCTTTGGTCTCAGTTCAGTTATTTGTGAACCTACACGACTATCCTCTGGAACTTGTCTTGACCATCTATTTATACGACAGGGAATTAATAATAATTTTTCTTATTCCAGTGAAGTCTTAGATTTGCATATAACTGATCATTGCTTAATATTTTTATCTATTTAGTTTTTCAATAATATAAAAGTTCATAATAAGAGAAATAATTCTTATAATTTTTTCGTAATCAATTTTTCTGAACTTAGGGAAAGGTTAAAGTTTGAGTGCTGGTCTACTGTGTAAAATTCTGCTGATGCTTCTCTTGCTTATTCTAATTTTTGTGATATTCTATTTAGTCATATTAATAATTGTTCTTGTCAAGTTTTTCGTAATTCTGGAACAAAATTAAAACCTTGGATGACTCATTCTTTATTAAATTTAATAAAACATAGAAATAAAATGTGTTCCATAGTTAAATCCCGTCCTAATAATATTCGTCTTAAACTAGGTTATAATAAACTATGTAAAAAAATTAAAACAGATGTTTAAAGATAACTATTTTATTTTAAAAATTAATAGGAGTCGTGGTAATCCTAAAAATGATTGGAAGGTAGTTAATGAAATTTTAAATAAAAATCTTCCGCATAATGATATCACGCTTGACTATTGGTAAAAGCACCGAAGATGCCCTTTTAAAGTTTTGCGGGGGAATATACAATAGCTTAAATAATGGTAATTCTACTTCTGCATTATTTATTGATATTTCTAAAGCATTCAACACTATTTGTCATCGGATTCTTTTAGAGAAACTATATAAAGCTGGTTTTCGTAGTTTTATTTTTGATTGGTTTAGCTCCTATCTCAATGAGCGAAAACAAAGAACAAAAATTAAGGGAAGTTTTAGTTCTTTAAAACATGTTCGAGTTGGTGTACCTCAATGATCCGTCCTTGAGCCTATCTTGTTTACCATTTATATTATTTCTCTATTCTCCCAGAAATCTTGTGGTAAACTTACAGCATTTGCTGACGATACCTGTCTCACCCATTCCTGTAAAAATTTTTTCGAACTTGTTTGTAAGTTAAACTTTGATCTAAACCTAATTAGACAATGGTTTTATTTGCAAAAATTAGTTATCAGTCCAAAAACTAAATATATGTGTTTCAGTCTGTCAAATCTTTCCAATATAGTTTATTCTCTAATGTATCATTCAGCTAATTGTAAAAAATTCCCCATTTCTCTTGATTACACATACATGATTTCTTTTATAGACAACTCCTCACGTTGTGCATCTTGTTATACCCTACACCTATAGAATAGGTAAAGGGGTATATTAACTTTGGTATGGTGTTTGTAACCACCTAAAGGAAGCGAGCTAGATGTAGAAAAGTATATATATTTGTGATCAGCGTGACCGCCTGAGTCGATATAGCCATGTCCGTCCGTCCGAAGGCACGATAACTCAAAAAATAATGGAGCTAACTTGATGAAATTTTAACTGTATGTTATTAGGACTGAAAGTACGGCGGGGATTGCATATGGGCGAAATCGGCCCATGGGTTCGGATTCTGGACCTTTTAATCGATCGAAGGGCTAACGAACATATATAAAAAATCACGATAACTCAACAACTAATGACGCTTTCTTCATCAAATTTGTGCTGTAGGTTACTTTTAATGAAACTACTTCGGGGATTCCGTAAGGCCAGGATTGGTACATGCGTTCGAAACCTAGAACTTTTTGATCGAATTTAGGCCAAACGAGCATAATTCCGAAACCAATGAAGATAGAACCTCCAAATTTGGTATCAGGGTGTCCTCTCTTATCTTCTAAGTGTCTTTGGAATTTGGGTTCCATTGGAGTACTGGGTCGGGGACCAGCCACACATTTCCGAAGACCTTAAAGCATATCTTTAAAATTAATAAAGATATCAACTTGAAAAAATGTAGAAGCTTCCAATTTGCCACAAGGGTGTTCTTTACTATCTCTTGCGTGTCCCCTGAATTTGGGATCAATTGGAGTGGTGGTTCAGTACCCCTTTTAGACCTCCCAAGTTTTAAAAGCTTATACTCGAAATAACTAAAAATAGTAACTAAAAATTAAGATAGAACGTTCAAATTTTATACAAGGGTTAACTAGTGCTTAAAGTACAGCGCGGACTGTATAAAGGCGAAATCAGCCCAAGGGTTCGGATTCTGGACCTTTTAATCGGTTTCAGGGCTAACGAACATATGTAAAAAATCACGATAACTCAACAACTAATGACGCTATCTTCATGGAATTTTGTGCTGTAGGTTATTGGTAATAAAACTACAGCGGCAATTGCGCACGGTGAGGATTGGACAATGGGTTCGGAACTTAGAATTTTTTGATCGAATTTAGGCCAAACTTGCATAATTCCGTTACCAATGAAGATAGAACCTCAAAATTTGGTATCACAGTGTCGCTTTCGATCTCCGTAGTCTCCTTGAAGTATGAGCCCAATTGGAGTAGTGGGTGGGGACCAGCCACTAAGCTCCGAAGACCTTAAAGCATATTTTTGAAATTAATAAAGATAATAACTTGAAACAAAAGTAGAAGCTTCAAATTTAATACATGGGTGCTCTTTACTATTTCCTGCGTGTCCCTCTAATTTTGGATCAATTAGAGTGGTGGTTCAGTACCTCTCTTAGACCCACCAATGTGTAAAAGCTTATCATCGAAATTAATAAAACTAGTAACTTAAAATTAAGATAGAACGTTCCAATTGTGTACAAGGGTTAACTAGTATTGAAAGTATGACGGGGACTGCATATGGGCGAAATCGTACCATAGTTTCGGGTTGTGGAACCCTTGAAAAGTTCAAGGGCTAACAAACATATATCTTTAAAACACCATAACTCAAAAAATAATGTAGATTTATTTGATGAAATTTAAACTTTAGGTTACTAGTAATGAAAGTACCATGGGAATTGGTTCTGGTCGTGTATAATTTCGAAGCCAAAGAATATATTTCCTATTTCCTATGTGTCCCCGAAATTTTGTTTTAGTAGTAGTGGTTCAGCTATGTTCAAAGGTTGCTGCATTTATGTAAAATTTATTTTTATAATTAAATGAATTATATGAAAAGGTCTAAATTTGTAATTGTATTTTAGAAATACATTTATTGCATATTTTGCGTTTATAAGCTTTTCTAATAGGTACATAAACAAACCATTTAAAATAATTGCAATTTTGAAAAATTTTAATTATTAAATATATTAGTTTTTTCACAAAATTTAATAACTCAAATTTTTTCATTTTGTAATTGAATTGGAATAAATATATGTTCATTTATTTCAAGTTTTTTTGTTTTTTAATATTTTTAAATAGATAAATTAGTAAGAATTTGTAATATTTTTTAATAGATAGTGTAATTAGAAACTGTTTTTAGTATTATAAAGTTAATTTGGTTAGCTATGTCTTACGATCAAATTAATAACAGCTCTTATGGTGTTAAAACAACTTATTGATATGTCCTAAACTTGAACCAAATAGGTGTAGGGTATTTCTAAGTCGGTTGCACCGACTGACTGTTTCTTTACTTGTTTCACTATTGGATGTGCTAAAATCTTTAAATATCTTGGAATTTTAATTGATGGTATAGCTGTTTGGGGGGGAACTTATTTTAGCAGAATATGCGGGTTGTTATATAGTCATAAACATGCTATTCGAATTATTTCAAGAAAAAATCGTTTCACTTCTAGCTTTCCTCTATTTAAAAAACTTGATATTCTTCCGCTTCGTCACCTTTATTTTTACAAAACTCTGAAAATATTCTTTATAAAGTCGGGCTATTTAACCCAACGCCATATTTTAAATTATAATTTAAGAATTAATCATAGGAATCTTGCTTCGACTCTTCGAGCCCGCACTTCTCATTTTGGTCAATTCTTCGATATTCTTGCTCCAAAAATTTTTAATAAACTTCCTAGCTTTATAAAAAATGACAGAAATCCATTTTCTTTTTCTTCTAATGTACGTAAATGGCTTTTTAAATTTAGTATATCAGAAATTGAATAATTATCTTTGAATTTAATATAATTTTAATTTAAATTTTTAAAATAATTTTTTCAATATTTCTTTACTTTTCTTTTGTAATTTTTGTGTTCTTCCTCAAATTTTCAAATTTTAAAATTTTCAAATCTTGTATGTTTGTAATAATATTTTTTTTTAAATTTCATGAAACTCTTTTTAAATTTATGTTTCTGTACAATTATATTTATTTTGTTTTATTTTATCTTTTTAACCCCACTACTACAAAGTTTGTAAGTTCATATTATAATTATAAATATATCTTTTGCTTTTTATGTAGTTTTAGACGGATCCATCGCCACTTATACATATTAGTCTAAAAGATGGACCTTTTAATTATTTCCTAAATTTAAATAGTACTCCTAAGCTATAGCTATAATTTAAAAATAATTTATTAAATTATTAAGCTAACTATAATTTGTAATATTATATTTTGTTATTATTAGTGTTATCACATTTGTATTTTCTAGTTGGAAATAATAAATGATAATTGAATTGAAAAAAAAATATCCTCTTAATCAAAAAAGACAAAAATAATTTAACGTTATTGTATATTCTATGGTCTCGTAATCGTGATAATACATATATACTATCACCATTTTCAACATCCTTTTATGTTAACTATAACAATTGGAGGTTCCATTGTATTTAAAAAGCTCTTGTTTACAAGTTGTAGATTTTTAGTACTATGAGAAGCATTTTCCATTTTTTCATTTTGCTGATACAGTGTTTCTCCTTTAATCCAGTTATGGTATTTAGAAGATAATTTCCCTTTATTCGCACTATTGCTAACGCCAACGTTTTCGTTACTATTCTTAATTCCATCTTTATTATTACAGAATTCATCTCTACTATTGTCATAATTATTATTAATATTACTATTAGTGTCTTTATTATTTTTATCAATTTTACTATTATTATTATTATTATGACCAGCACTATTACTATTGTTATTATCATTATTCTTAACATTATTTTTATCATTATCATTATTAGTATTTTGTATATTAATTTTCTTGTCATTTATTAATATTCAATTTTTTTTTTGACCAAAATTTAGGCATGTAAGAAAGTATGCTAATACGTTTTTTTTTTTTGGTTTGTTTTAGATAATTGATTATAATTTTTATTATTGTAACTGCTCGAATTTTCAGCACTATTTTTATTTTTATCTTTAATAGCATACTAGCAGAATTACTATTATTATTGTATACGTTTTTTTTGTTCTATTACTTATTTCATTACCATTATTAATCTTAACACTAATACTATCATTATTTCTGTTTTTATTAGCAATATCATTACTAATATTATTAGAACTATCACTATCATTAATGTTATTATTGTTTTTAAACTTTGAATTATTATTATCATTATTATTATTATTAGGATTGATATAAGCATAGTTGATACAGGAAAAAACACTTTTGTTATCTACATTTAAGTTGTTATCTTTCACTTCTAACTCCTTTAATTGCTAGTACCCAATTTTTCGCTTTAACATATTAACTTTGTTATGGTACATTGGGCATAATTTTCTTAAGGTTTTGTGATTTACATCTAAACCCAAACTGAATTTTTCATTAGATTTTACACAATTTATACACTTATTGATTTCTTCTTTTTGGCATTCACTGGTTTTGTGTTTTCCTTGACAAGGTTCAATGTTTGTGCAGTCAACTGATTTATGGTTGAAACCTTTACATTTGAAACACCTTGGTACGTTTATCGCACCAAACACTTTGCACCTGTCCCATCCTATACATAGCATTTGACTAGCGATTATTTTTGGAAACCTTTATTTTGTACAATTAAGTCCACATTTTGGATGTATTGTACACAGTCGTCACATATGAACTTTATGTTCTTATTCGCAAAAAGTATATTTATTGTAGACTGATCTACCCCAGAACATTTTAGTGCCTCATGTAAAAATTTTTTGCATACTCCTGCACATTCAATACCCTTTTCACTTTTTATTTGTAACTTGCTAGTTTGGCACGAAGCCATTTCGCTTAACCAAAAAAATAAAAAATTATTATTTTTATTTTTTATTATTTATACCGCTGGCACGTAATTTTTCGTTATTGTGTAATAATTAATATTATAATCGATAAAGAAAAATAAAACACGTCCGTACTGTATTGTAGTTTAATTAAAACTCAATATTTTAAAAATTTTAAGAATTTAATTTAATTTTTGTCAAGTTCGCTTATAGTGAAATTTTTTCCTGTACAGCGACTATTCATAGGAAACAAAAAGAGTACTGTTGTCGAAGAAGCTATGGATTGCATTGGATTGGACGTTATTTAAAGTATGTCATTTATAAATAGTTGTAAAAGATTGAGAGATAAAACAGATCCCTGAGAAACCCCAACATTTATTTTATAAGCTTTGGATTAATATCCATCGACAAGAGCACGAATTGTACGATTTGAAAGAAAATCTCTAATCCATTTGACAGAGGCTCTAACTAGATTTAAAGCCCTGCAAAAAAAGAATCTTGCCCTATCCTATAGTATCAAGATTTTTCAAGATTTTCATAATTGCTCGCGTTCTAAAATATATTTTACCAAAGGAGCAACCAACTTCTTGATCAGACGGGGGTGTTTGAGTGAAATGCGAAATAAGTGAGTAGCCGTTAATATCGAAGTTAACATTGTTACCACTAACTTGATTTTCACATAGAGCAAGGATTACGGGTACTAGATGGCCCTCAACGGCATGAAAGTTCGTATTTAGAAATATACAATATTACAAAAATTAACTTTAAAGGTGAAATTTTTTCGTAGAAATTAGAAAGAATACTAAAAAACAGAAAAACGAAAATCAGAAAATAATATAAATTACATACGATTTATTCAACATACAATGCCAACACTTTAAAAAACAAAAAAAGAAAAGGAACTTTTATATACTAATTTCATGATAATTGATTGAGCAAAATTGGACCATATCTAATCTAATATATACGGAATGACCGATTGACCTGAAATTTTGCACAAATGAATTTCAGAAAAGGCTTTAACATTCTAAATTTGTAGTTGCGGGGTAAACACTTATTTTGAGTGAACATTATATTTTACAGTTATTTAAATTAAATTTTTAATTAAATTTTAATTACATATACAAAAATAAAAAATGAAAATTAAATAAACAATATGAACGATTAATTAAAATTAAATTATATTACAACAGCTAAAAAATAAAAAAAATCATTAATCATCTAATATATAAAGGAGAATTTTGCTTGTTTGTTTGTTTGTCCAGGATTCACGTGAAAACCACTGATCCAATTGTCACAAAATTTTAGAGGAATAATTCTGAGAGCCCGGAGGGTAACATAGGCTATGTAGAGTGAATTCCATTCTCAAAGAGGAACACATATATAAAATTTGAAGTCAATCGGTTAAACCATTTCTAATTTATAGCAAAATAACGAAAAAACTTATAAACAGCTGTTGGGCCGCAATAAGTTAACTGAACTCCACAAATATATTTTAGAGACTTTCTTTTTTATGAAAGTACTTCGATAAATTGCCCGTAACTAGCTTTTTTAAAATTTGAACGCTCCCGGGCAACGCCGGGTAAATCTGCTAGTTTAATATATAAAGAAGAAAATTTGTTTGTTTGTTTGTTTGTCCAGGATTCAAGTGAAAACCACTGATCCTATTGTCACCAAATTTTTGAAGAATAATTTTGGGAGCCCGGATGGTGACGTATGCTAAGTCATATTTCTATAAGGCAACAGGTTGCGGCCCAGAGCCGTTTTAAGCTTTTTCGTTTTTTTTATTTCGTGTTAAAACGATTTGACCGATTGACTTGAAATTTTGCACAAATGTTTCTCTTAGCATCTGGAATTAGTTGTATAAATTTGGATGGAGTGAATTAACCTCATTCGGCCCAGCGGGTTTCACAGGTTGATTTTGCAGTCCAAAAGAGAGGCTGCAAAAAATTTTAGTTAAGTTCGATTAACCCATTTTCCACGACGACGCTATGAAGTTTTCCATAAATTTTATTCATTTAAACTATTAAATGAATTTTGTACCACAGTTTTATTTATACAATCCCACCGGGTTGGATTAGTTTTGACCTGTTTACACGTTTTTCAAAAAGATTAAATGAATATTTCAAATTTTTGGTATTAACGCAAGTCCAAAAGCCCACATAATTAAGAAGACTAAATTTTTTGCTCTCCTTTAATAGTCCAAAAACTAAATAAGATAATATTAATAATAATAAAACAAGCAAGAGTGCTGTAGCGTAGACTGTGTCAAATCTGGGATTGCCCTATAGCCGTAATATATACATTATATCATCCGGTTAATTACTTTTGGCAAAATTTCAAACATTCACCTTTATTTGGTGTAGAACAATGCTCATATAAAAGAAGAAATTGTATGGCATCTACTCGAACCCTCTGTAGTAGACAAACATAATTATGGAGTAACTTTGGCCATTATACTAAACTGTTTTTGGCAAAATTTCAGACACCCAGCTTTAATAAGTACAGAGTAATGCTCCTATAAAAGAAGGAGTTGTATGGAAACTAATCGAACCCACTGCAGTAGAGCAACCAAATTTTGTAGAAACATTGGCCATAACACTAAGCTACTTTTGGCAAAATTTCAGCCACGCAGCTTTAATAAGTACAGAGTAATGCTCATATAAAACAAGTGATGAAAAAAAACCAAGGGTTTTTAAAAAAGCACATTTTCAAATTTATATTGTACTAGCTAATACCCGGTGCGCGTTGCTGCGCCTCTCAATGGAGGTTTAATTGAATTTGATGTCACTGCAAAAAGTTAACACAAAACTTACACACGGTTTACACATATAAATTTTAAAATGTGTGAAAGCAATCTTTTTAAAACGATTTTTCTAGGATTATTCTAGTAATTTTTGAAACTTTCTGTAATTCAAAGCAGTACGAACTACTTTCCACATTTTGACGTAATTTACTTCCAAAAAAATTTTTTGAAAAATCGCAGGACCGACTGTTAACAGACTCAACTCCATTTTCAAGTTGCTTCACACATATAAAATTTGGAGTAAACCGGTCAAATCGTTTCTAATTTAGAGTTAAGTAACGCAAAAATCTATTAAAAGCCACTGTGCCCCACTTGGTTAACGGAACTACACTTTCTCTTTGGGCAAAGCAGTATTGCGCAAAATTGGACGTAATTTTTGTTCCAAATCACTCAACAAAATTTTTTTGAGGCTTTCTTTTTAGCCAAAGCAGTACTTGCAAATTTTGACAATATTATCTTCCAAAATTATTTTGACCGACATGGGTTAACAAATTCCAAATCTGTTAATAGTGTCAACTCAATTCTCACAGGGGAGCACGTATATAAAATTTAAAGAAAATCGGTCAAACCGTTTTTAATTTAGAGTTAAGTATTGAAAAAACCTATAAAAAGCTGTTGGCCCCAATGGGTTAATGCAAGTCAAGAAAATTTTTTTGTGGGTTTTCTTTTTAGCCAAAGCAGAATTTCATAAAATCAGACAAAATTCGGACCCAAAATTTTTTTTGACACCCCGTCGGCCCAACATGGGTTAATAAATTCCAAAACTGTTAATAGTGTCAACTCAATTCTCAAGGAGCATCACGTATACAAAATTTGAAGTCAATCGGTCAAACCGTTTCGTATTTAGAGTAAAATATTGAAAAAAACCTATAATAAGCTGTTGGCCGCAATGGGTTAATGGAACTCAAAAAAATTTTTTTTGGGACTTTTTTTTAAGCCAAAGCAGAATATCGTAAAATCGGACAAAATTTGGACCCAAAATTTTTTTTGACCACCCGTCGGCCCTACATGGGTTAACAAATTCCAAAACTGTCAATAGTGTCTACTCAATTCTCAAAGAGCATCACGTATACAAAATTTGAAGTCAATCGGTCAAACCGTTTCGAATTTAGAGTAAAGTATTTAAAAAACCTATAAAAAGCTGTTGGGCCGCAATGGGTTAATGGAACTCAACAAAAATTTTTTTGGGGCTTTCTTTTAAACCAAAGCAGAATTTCGTAAAATCGGACAAAATTTGGACCCAAAATTTTTTTTGACCACCCGTCGGCCCGACATGGGTTAACAAATTCCAAAACTGTTAATAGTGTCTACTCAATTCTCAAAGAGCATCACGTATACAAAATTTGAAGTCAATCGGTCAAACCGTTTTCATTTTAGAACAAAGAAGTTTAAATACTTGCACCACAGCCCCAACTTGTCGGTCCGTTAGAGCAAAATTTTTGGGCCACGATTTCTTTCCGTACCCAAAAACCCCTATATACAAATTTTCATGAAAATCGGCTGGGCAGTTTAGGAGTCTATTCGCTACATACAAACAAACAAACAAACAAACAAACAAACAAACAAACAAACATACACACAAACATTCCCTTTTATATATATAGATTACATACTGAGTTTAACTTTAGAAATATTTACTTGGAAATAGCTACTGCTTAATTATAAAATTTACTGCTAACAGTAAAGTTTTTATTTTAAATTTGTTATAGCTCTTTAATGGGGAAGGTTTCCAGGTTTCTCTAACCCCCACGCCCCCCTCCATCCCCCTCTATTTTTTTAGGTTCTTGGAAATAAATTGTGAATTATACAGTCTAAGCAAAAATGGGTAAAACTGAGAGACACTTTCTTCAATTTAAGGAACCGCATTTAAATTTAAGAAAAACCTTTAACATATGTTAAAATATAATGTTGGGCCTTTAAATTTTGTATATTAATAAAAAAAAAATTGGACAGGTATTCAAGTTACAGGTGTTTAAAAATAGCAAAATTTCAATTTTCGAGCCCTTATAGCTCCTAAACAGGGGGCTTGACAACAAAATTTTTGTTCTCCCAAAATTTCAGGACCCTATCTTAAACCGTTTAGGAGATATATGGGACCAAAAATTTTGCAAAAATTGAGTTTTATATAATGGTATATTTTAGTACCGTATGGCAACCCAATACATTTAAGCGATTGAAAATAAACCTAACAGAACTCTTGTTATATCAATTGAAATATAGGGCTTTTTTACGAATTTGCAGGGGCTGTAGCTTCGTCACCCTTCAAAATTAAGAAAAACCTTTGACACATGTTTAAATATAATTATAGAGCTTTGAATTTTGTATATCACCAAAAAAAAATTTGGACAGGTATTCAAGTTACAGGTGTTTAAAAATTGCAAAATTTCAATTTACGAGCCCCTATAGCTCCTAAACATGGGGCTTGACAAAAAAATTTTGTTAACCGACTTCTACTAATTTCTGAGTATCTAACTTCTCCCAAAATTTTAAGACCCTAGCTTGAACCGTTTAGAAGATATATGTGGCCAAAAATTTTGTATGGCAACCCTAAACATTTGTCTTGTAAATTTTTATAAAGCCTATGAAACCAGCTATCGTTTGCCGTTTTCAGATTGAAAATATATCTAACAGAACTCTTGTTATAACAAGTTAAATATAGGACTTTTTTCAACTTTGGGGGGCTGTACCCCGTAACAGGTGGGGCTACAGAAAAAAATTCTTCTACGAAATTATTTTTTTTGCAAAAACTACCCATGGTTAAAATTTCTTTACTCTATTTCAAACGGTGTAAAAGTTTTTGTAAACATACGGACGGACGGACGGACAGAGTGAAGCTATATAGGCACATTTTTACAAAATTTTTTGAAAATGTGCTAAAAAGAAGTTGTATGGCAGATACTCGAACCCTTGGAATAAAATGGTTGGATTCAAATAGCGATGGCAGCGATCCTTTAATTTTTTGCGTTATCATGATGGCGGACGGACGGGCAGACATATATAACTAAATTAATTTATTTTTCGCTTCTGATCCCATCCATACACCTAAATCTATATCTATCCCCCTTACTTATCTGCGACAGAAACGTAATGGCTAATAGTCATACGGGTATAATAAAGCTAATAAAGAATCCAAATAATAATATCCTTAAATTTAAATAACATAACATTTTCCTTCTCTACATATTTTCGTTAGGCTTTGTTATTTAGCTACTTTGCAATTGTTGTTCTTTAAAAAAAAATTTCAGTGTAAAATTGCGGTTTTCTTTTTCTAATAAAATTTAAAAATCAAACATTAAAATTTCGTATATATTATGCTTAATTGCATAGTATTTTAAAACATTTTTTCCAAAAAAGAAGCCTACATTTCTCTCATAAAATCTTAAAAAAACTAGGAAGAGTATACTAGAACTTTCAGGTAAGTAAAAAACAAAATATAAGTTGAAAAGCAGATTATTAAACCCCTTCTAAACCATCGACTATATTTTATTGAAACTTTGGCAATTCAAGCAAATCACTATTAACTAGCTATTACCCAGTGCACGTTGCTGCGCCTCTCAATGTAGTTTTAATTTAAGTTGATGTTATTGAAAAAAGTTAAAACTAAAATCGCACATGCTGTACATAATTTAAAAATGTAATAAAGCAATTTTTTAAATACGATTTTTTATACCCTACACCTATGAAATAGGGAAAGGGTATATTAGCTTTGGTATGGTGTTTGTAACCACCTAAAAGAAGCCAGCTAGATATGGAAAAGTATATATTTGTGATCAGGGTGACCTCCTGAGTCGACATAGCCATGTCCGTCCGTCGTTCCGTCCGTACGTCCATTTGTCCATACGTATGCACGATAATTCAAAAACTAATAGAGCTATCTTGATGAAACTTTAACTGTAGGTTACTAGGACTTAAAGTACGGCTGGAATTGTATATAGTTGAAATCGGCCCATGGGTTCGGATTCTGGACCATTTCTAAGGGCCAAAGAACATATAAAAAATATAAGGATAACTCAACAACTGCTGCCGCTATAATCATGAATTTTGTGGTGTGGGTTACTAATAATGAGACCATTGCGGGCACTGCGTACGAACGAGTTCAGACCATGCGTTCGGATCCTAGAACTTTTTGATCGAATTTAGGCCAAACAAGCATAATTCCGAAACCAATGAAGTTAAATCCTTCAAATTTGGTATCGGTGTGCCTCTTCCTATGTGCTTAGGGTCCTGGAAATTTAGGACAAATTTTAGTATTGAAAGACGGGCGTGGACTGCATATACGCGAAATCCCACCATGGGTTCGGATCCTGGAACTTTGTTATCGAATTTAGTCCAAACGAGCATGATTCCGAATTCAAAGAAGTTAGAACCTCCAAATCCAGTATCAGGGTGTCCCTTTCTATTCCCTGAATGTCCTCGAAAATTGGAACCAATTAAAATAGTGGGTCGGGGACCATCCACATAATTTCGAAGACCTTATAGCTTATTTTCAAAAATAATAGAGTTAGTAACTTCAAAAAAATGTAGAAGTTTTAAATTTGGCACAAGGCTGTTCTTTGCTATTTTCTACGTGATCTCTTAGTGTGATCAATTGGAGTGGTGGTTCAGGTAACCCTCTTAGATCTCCAAAGGTAAAATTAATATAAAATGTTCCAATTGCGTACAAGGGTTAACTAGTATTTAAAGTATGACGGGAACTGCATATGGGCGAAATCGTACCATGGTTTCAGATTCTGGAACCTTTGAAAAGTTCAAAAGCTAACAAACGTTTATCATAGAAACACCATAACTCAGAAACTAATTACGCTATTTTGAAGAAATTTATATTCTAGGTTTCTTGTAATGAAAGTACCATGGAATTGTTTCTTGCCTGTTTCAGATTCTAGAAACTTTTGATCGAATTGAAGTCAAACTAGTATAATTTCGAAACCAAAGGAGATAGAACATTATATTTGGGGCACACATGTTTCTCTTATTGGTTTTGTGTACGTGAAATTTTCGATGAATTGGAATAGCGGTTTGCGTACCACCCACACTACTCCCAAGACCTTAAAGCTTAATATATTCGAAATTAATAATAATAAAAAAAAACAAATTTGATACACTATCTCCTATTTCCGTTCTATTTTAAAACTTTTATATTTTTAAAAGGCTAAGAGTTCTACAATAAAATATATAATGATGTATATTTTATAAATAAAAAACATAATATTTTTTTAATAAAAGATTTAAATTTTTTGTTTTTTTAATTTTTATTATATCTAATATTTTATTAAATTATTACCATAGGTAATATATAGTTTAGAAATTGTGTACAATACTTAAGTTGTAAAATTTATTTTTATATTAAAATTAATTATAGGAACAGTTCTAAATTTATCATTGTATTTTATTATTATTATTATTATTTTTTATTAACCATAATTAAAATTACAATTAATCTTTAATTTTATAAGCAACTAGCTGCCAGGGCTATCGGGTTGAATTTTTAATATATTGTGTTTTATAACTTATTAAATTTAGTATTTTTACATTTTTATTCAATATTAAATTTACAATGTTTATTTGAAAAAATTTTTTTATTTTTTTTTTTTTATATTAATTCATAAATTTTAATTTTGATAAGAAAATCTTGTATTTTTTAAATATTTATAACTGTAGGATGAGATAGGAGATCTGCCGGGTTCATGTTATTGAAAATGGAAGAGCGGGTTTGAGTAAGGAGTGTGCATTCGGATAGGATATGTGTAATGGTTAGCGGGAATCTATTACAAAATTGACAAATAGGTTGATCCTCGTTCTTGAGTAGGTATGAGTGTGTTAAGCTGCTATGTCCTAATCTCATTCTTATAAAGCACCGATTCATTTTGACTGATGTGGTAACTGGAAGTTTAATAGCTATTCTTTCTTTATTGATAGATTTATATTGGTGTGTGTATGTTGCCCATTCAGTATCTATCATCTTTAAAATCGTTTTAGATGCCTTATAGTTAACTGCTTCATTAGAAAATGGCATGAATGTATGAAGTGGAAATTTGGAAGCAGATTTGGCAGTAGTATCGGCGAATTCATTGCCAGATATTCCTATATGACTTGGGACCCACATAATTTTAATTTTATTTTTCATTTGGAAAATTAGCTGTCTTGCATAGTGTAACGGGCTGGACTCATTTCTTGTATTCTGTATAGCTTGGAATACTGATAGGCTATCGGTGCAAATGAGATATTTTCCCTTGTTTTCTTTTGCAAATTCTAAAGCAGAAAGAATGCCCTGTGTTTCAGCTTCGAAGACATTTCCGCATTCAGGAAGCAGTCCTTGGGCTAGGATACTCCCATCTTCTCCAACCACGCCAAACGAAACATTATTATCAGTTTTTGATCCGTCAATAAATATTATTTTCCAGTTGGTTTGTTTTAAAATGGTGGATTGTTCTCTGTAAAGGTGCAGATATTGGCTTTTTGAAGTATATTCTTTTCGAAATTGGGAAAGTTCATCGATGAATAAATGTGATCCCTGTTGCCAAGGTGGAGAATTATTATGTTTTATAGGCATTGGTTTAATATTTGGCTCGAGTTTTGAGTTTATGTCAAGGATCTTGCTTAGAGTTGATTCCATTGATAATTTCGTTGTTCTGCATTTTAGCAAGTTAATCTCTTTGAATAAAAGGTGTTTTGAGTTACAAAATATTTTGCTGGTAAGTCGGCTTGTTAAATAAAGTTTTCGTTCCTCTATTGAAATAAATCCTCCTTCAGCTAATAAATTTCTTATTGGAGTTGTTCTAAATGCCCTTAAGCTTGCTCTGATTGCAGCGTGAAATGGGGCTTTTAATATATTTAGATGGCTTTTTGCACATTTTCCGTATATTTGTAAACCATAGTCAATTTTCGATAATAAGGTTAGTTTGGTCATGTTTAGGAGGGAGTTAGTATGCATGAAACTGTTAGAGGAAGCGAGATATTTAATAATATTTAGTCTGGCAGCTAGATTTGATTTTAAATATTTACAATGATACTTAAAACTATGTTTACAATCAAAATATAAGCCTAAAATTTTTAATTCTTTAACATTACAAACATTTTGGTTTTTAAAGTTAATTTGTACATTATTACAATTAATTTTTCTGCAAATATGTAAATGTTTTGTTTTTTCAACTGAAATGTTAGTACCTGAGTATTGTGACCAATTATCTATTGCAGTTAGGATTTCGCAAAATTGTTGTGAAATTTCATTCTGGTTATGTTTTTTACTAATTATATATAAATCATCAGCGTAGATGCAATGGTATAGATTTTTGTAGTTTAAAATAATTTTGTTAATTTCTTCGAAAGCTATTAAGAACAAGGTAACAGAGAGAGGGGAACCTTGTGGGATCTCATTAAAGAGAGAATAAGTAGGGGATATTATGTTATTAACTCTACACCGAACTTGTCTATTCGTTAAGAAATATTTTATAAAGTTAAACATTTTGTGACCAATTTTTAATTCTTGCAATTTTTTTAATACGACGTGAATGCCTATTTTGTCAAAAGCTTTTTCGAAGTCAATAGAAAGAATTGAAATGTGATTTTTTGACGATAGATTTTTGCAAATAAAGTGGTCTATATATAGTAGTGCATCTACGGTAGACGAATTTGGTCTGAAACCAACTTGATTTGGAGATAGTGAATTAGAGGTTGTAACCACATAAGTCTTTTGGACACCATTTTTTCCAGAATTTTGCTCAGACATGGTATTAATGAAATAGGTCTGTAGCTAGAAATTTCATCGAATGGTTTGTTAGGTTTACGTATTGGAATGATGGCAGCTATTTTAAATACTTGTGGAATAATGCCAGTTTGATAAATTTTATTGTAGAGTTGTACAATTCTTGTTTTGCATTGTTTGGTACAATTTTTGATCATTTGGTATGAAATTTTATCTAAACCTGGAGTTGACCCTGTTAGCGTTTTTAAGCATGTTTCAAATTCAAGTTCATTGAATTGTGATTCAAGAAATTTAGCTTTTATATTCGGAGGGTTTTGAATTTGTAGTGTGGCAGCACTACGTTTGTTTTCTCTAAAGAGAAAAGGGAAGTTGTCTGTTTTAGAGCTGTTTGAAAAATGTTCTGCAAATTTTGTAGAAATTGTTTGAGGGTCGTTGATGCTATCATTGTTCATTGTAATTGTTTTAATATGAAATGGGGTATATGTTGAAGTTAAAACTTTAATGTTCTGCCAAATTTTTGTTATGTTATTATTAGGGTTAATAGTTTCTGTAAATTTATTAAATGTAATCTTTTTTGCTTTCTTTTTTTCTTTGTTAAAAATGGCATTCTTTTTTTTATATGATATAAGGTTGATTAAAGTTTGTGTTTTACAGTAATTTTTCCAAGCATTTTGTTTTTCTTCTCTTAATTTTTTTAATTCTACAGTCCACCACGGTACATTTCGACCTAATTTTTTATAAGAGCATTGTGGGATGGATTCATTTGCTGCTGAGCGAATAATTTTTTGAATTGATGCTGTTTCTCTATTTATGTTATCTGTTTGGAGTATTTTGTCATTGAGCTTGTCAACTAAAGTTTGAAATTTCGGCCAATTTGCGCGTTTGCAATTGAAACGTGTGGGTTTTGAATTTAAATATGTATTATAATTAGGGAATGTGACTTTACTAAAAATGGGGTAATGATCACTGTTGTGAAGATCTTTAATGATTTTCCACGACAAAAGTGGTAATAAAATAGAAGAACATATAGTTAGATCAATATTCGAAAAAGTACCGTGGGTTGAAAAGTGTGTTGGGCCATCATTGTTTAAAATTGATAAATTTGTGCTCAGAACAAAGTCTTCAATAATTTTCCCTTTGGAATTGTAAGTGGGTGAACCCCATAGTGGACTCCATGCATTGAAGTCTCCAGCTAGTATTATGGGAGTATTAATATTTGAAATTAGATTTGTGAAATCAAAATTGGAAATTGATTGCTCCGGAGGTATGTAGATAGAAATTAAAGTAATTGGAGACTTTAAGTTTACTTCGATGGCTATGACTGAGAGCCGAGTATTTATGTCTATGACTTTAAAAGGAATTGATCTATGAATAAGAATGCCTGTCCCTTGTTTGGCTCTGAGGTTGCAGTCAAAATTGTGAAAAAAGCCAATGTATTGTTTTGGAAAAAGGGGTTTTACTGTGTTGTTGGTAATGTGTGTTTCTTGTAAACACAGAACATGTGGATTATATAATTTTATTATTAATTCCATTTCTTGATAGTTATTGATGTACCCTTTCATATTCCATTGTAAAATATTCAATGCCATATAGTTAACAAATTAGAAAATAAACATAATAATATTAAAATAATATAAATTAAAAGCAAAACAGAATTAAAAACTTTTTTCATAAAAAAAAAGAGATTCTTACTTATTTTTAAAAAAAAAAATTGAAATGTATGTATATGTATAAATTTTTTTTTTTTTTTTGGACACAAATTTGTTATTGTTAAATAGCAAATAGTGCAAATTTAAAAATCATGTTGAATGAATTATATTTTTTATATGAACTATATTGTTGGTTAAATTAATATACAATAATGATTTGTTATTGTAATTTTATTTTTTTTTTTTTTATTTTTATATATATATTTTTTTTTTTTTTTAAGTTGATAACGGAAAATCATCAGACGATGATTCTGTATCAATATCAATTTCTATGTCTTCATATGAAGTTAATGTTGTTGATTCATTATTATTATTTATGTTAGCATTTTTATTATTTTGATCGAAAGAAATATTAAAGGTATTAGTTGGAGAGTTAGGTGTAAGATTAGCGTTGGATATATTATTTGAATTGATATTGTGTAAATTGTTATTTGATTCTTTGTTGTTATTTGTATTAGGATTTTTTTTATTTTGGTCGGAAGAATTATTGATAGTAATAGCTGGAGAGGTAGGTGAAAAATTTGTGTTAGGTATATTAGAATTGTTGTTATTTAGATTGTTATTTATAAATTGTTTTGATGAATTGTTAGTTTGATTCGTGATAGAGGAGGAACTTGGAATTGGAAAGGAGCTAGGTTGGGTGCTGATTGAAGGATCAGTGCGCTTTTGATTGCTGTTGACAGTTTGTTTACTAGTAGATAAATTTTGTAATTTATTATTGGTTTCGTTTTTTGGAGAATTAATTGGTTTTGATTTAAGTGTGTCTGAAAATGTATGGATTAGGTCTATTGTGATTGGGTTTCTATGTTTGTATAATTTACGGGCTTCTCCCATGGTGCATTTTTCTTGTGTTTTAATTTTTAATATATCTTTTATTTGTTGATAACGTGGACAAGAGCTGGACGAAGCAGCATGTTCGCCAAAACAGTTAGCACACATTGTACGGGAGCAATCATTTGGTGTATGTGGGGGAAGATTACAGTTAACACATGCTGAATTATTTTTGCATTTATTTTTTGTGTGACCTAGTAGCTGACATGAATTGCAGCGCATTGGGTTTGGGAAGTACTCTCTTATAGGAAGAGTGTACCAAGCAATTTTTATTTTTGAAGGAATGTGATATAAATTTAATGTAAGAAGTATGCGACCGGTAGGAATATATTTATCATTTAATTTTTTAGTAAATTTATAAACAGCAGTTACACCTTGTTCTTTTAGGTGCTCTAGGATTTCATTTTCGGATGTATCTACTAGGTTACGATCGAAAATGGTGCCTTTACATGAATTTAGTGTTTCATGAAATTTTGCTTTTATATTGCATAATCCACCAAAATTGGTGGTTTTAATAAATTTTTCAGCTATTTTACTTGAATTCACTAAAACCAAAAGGCTACCATCGCTTAACATATTTATTGATTCATATTTTGTGCTGATACTTTCAATTGCTTTTTGTTTAGCGAAAACGCTGAAGGATGTTAGTGGTTTGTTAGTATCAGTCGAAACAATTACAATAAATTTCGGATCATCTGAGGACACTGATTGCGTAAGTGGTGGAAATTCTTGTCTTACCCGTTTGTTCCTTTTATTTTTTGGATTTTTGGTTGATGTCAATGATGTCTCTTTCAGTAATTCAAACACTTAGAAAAAATAAATTTTTTTTTTTTTGGTTTATAAATATTATTTTTGTAAAGAACAAGAAAGAAAACAAAAAAAAAACAAAATTAATATATGTAGAAAAATATAAAAATTAATTTAAAAAGAAAAAAATAGACTAATTTATTTTTTTTTTTTTTTTAACTATCAACAACAATCAGATGTGCACTCTATGAGAGATAGTCGGAGACTGTCATTGTATTTTAAAAACAAATTCAATGCATATTTTTATTATTAAATATTGTGATAAAAAGCTAATGAAAGCATTAGTGGTTTTAACTAACATTAAAAACCATGAAATTTATATAAACTTTTATATTTATATTATTACAAATTAATATTTCTTTCAAATAACTTTGAGTTTAATTATATAAAAAGTAAATTAATTTAAAACTAAAATAAGAGAATATATTGAAAAATGATTGAAAATTGAAATAATTAACCAAGTGATAAAAATTTTAAATGGGTATGTAATTTTGCAATTTATTTTTCGAGTCCATTTATCTCAACTTTATTTGTTGTTTAATATTTTTAAATAGATAAATTAGTAAGAATTGCTAATATTTTTGAATTCATAAAATAATTATAAATTGTTTTTAGTATTATATAATAATTATAAATTATAAATTGTTATTATAAAGTAAATTTGGTTAGCCATGTCTTACGATCAATCTAATAAAAGCTTCTTATGGTTTTAAAATAACTTATGAACTTCCCATTTGAACCAAATAGGTGTAGGGTATTTCTAAGTCGGTTTCTTTACTTGTTTTAGGATTTTTCTAGCAATTTTTCAACAAATTTATCAAATTCCACTTGAAACTTTTCATAATTATTAAATAATAATAAAAATAAAAGTTTTAATTCAGTTCACATTACTCATCGGAAACCCACCATCCTCAACTCTATTGTCAAGGAGCACCAATTTGTCAAGAAGAACCACGTATAGAAAAAGTAGAGATAATCGTCAAAACTGTTTTGCAAAGTGTTTTTTAAAGTTTCAGTTTCGCAATCGGTTAAAAGAATTCAACAGAACTTTTTTTTAAACATTCTCCTAATTCAAAGAAGTTTTACCTATTTTCAAAAATTGGACGTAATTTACTTACAAAAATTTTTTTTTTGAATTATCGTAGGAATGAAAGGTATATACATGTACGCAAACAAAATTTAAAATCAATTGATCAAGAAATTTCTGCATAAGAGTAAAGTAACGAAAAAATCTGAAAAAAGCTGCTATGCCGCAATGGGTTAACGGAACTCAGCAAACCTGTTTTTGAGAGTCTAATATACCTGAAACCTGGTTTGCTAGTCTAATATATAAAAAAGAAAATTTTTTTGTTTGTTTTCAATTTGTGTCCAATTTCCACGACGACGCCATGAAACCTTCTATAAATTTTATTTGCTTAAACGATTAAATGAATATTATTGAAAATTTTTTACCAGAAAATTTTTTTTTTTTATAATTAAAATATAAAAGCCCACCGGGTGTTTTTTGGTTTTGACCTGTTTACGCTTTTTCCACAAAGATTCAATTAAATTTTCAAATTTTTGGTATTAACGCAAATCCAAAAGCCCACATAATTAATAAGACTAATTTTTTTGGCTTCCTCAAATAGTGCGAAAGCTAAATGACATAATATTAATAATAATAAAACGAGGAAAAGTGTAGGAAGTAAACTGTGTCAACTGGGATATCCGTATGACCGTAACATATACATTATATCATTCGGTTAATTACTTTCGGCAAAATTTCAAACATACAGCTTTATTAAGTGTGGTTGAATACTCATACAAAAGAAGGAGTTGTTTAGCAGCTACTCGAACCCTCTTCAGTAGACCAACCAAATTTTGCTGTAACTTTGGCCATTACACTAAATTATTTTTGGAAAAAGTTCAGACACCCAGCTTCATTAGGTGTAGTGTAATGCTCATATTAAAGAAGGAGTTGTATGGCAGCTACTCGAACCCACTGCAGTAGACCAACCAAATTTTGCAGAAACTTTGGCCATAAAACTAAACTACTTTTGGCAAAATTTCAGACACGCAGCTGCAAGAGGAACAGAGTAATACCCATATAAAAAAGAAGTTTTATGGCAGCTACCCAAACCCATGGACCAAAATGGCTGGATTTAAATAGCGATGACGGCTATTGTAAAAAAATGAATTTGCGAAAATTTCAAGATCCTAACTCTTTTAATTTTTGAGTTATCGTGCGGACGGATGGATGGACAGGCTGACGGACGGACATACATAGCTAAAGCGATTTATTTTTCGATTCTGATCCGATCCTTACATTTGAGTCTGTATCTACCCACCTCCTTCTCTGCGTCCCAAACGTAAGGGCAAATTTATTATACCCTTTGACTATGTAATCATACTGGCATAATAAAGCTAATAAAGAATCCGAATAATAATATCCTTAAATTTAAATAACATAACATTTTCCTTCTCTACATTTTTTCGTAAGTCTTTGTTTTCTATCTACTTTGCAGTTGTTCTTTAAAAAAAAAGTTCTTTTTCAGTGTTAAATTGCAGTTTTTTTTCTAATAAAATTTAAAAACCGAACAATTTCGTATATATTATGCTTAAATACATAGTATTTTAAAACATTTTTTCCAAAAAATAAGCATACATTTCTCTCATAAAATCTTAAAAAAACGAGGAAGAGCGTAGTAGAACTTTCGGGTAAGTACAAAACAAAATATAAGTTGAAAAGCAGATTTTTAAACCTTTTCTAAACCATCGACTATATTTTATTCAAACGTTGGCAATTCAAGTAAACTACTATTGACTTAGTGTAATGACATAATGGTAAATTAAGTATACTTTTTGACCTATAGTCAAACGGGTATAATAATACTTATATGTAAACTAGCTATTACCCAGAGCACGTTGCTCCGCCTCTCACAGGAGTTTTCATTTAAGTTAATGTTATAGAAAAAAGTAAACACAAAAACTGCACATGCTGTACATAATTTTAAAAGCAATTTTTTGATTTTTTAAAACGATTGTTTTTAGGATTTATCTAGCAATTTTTCAACAAATTTATTAAGTTTCACTTGAAACTTTTCATAATTATTAAAAAATTCAGTTAACATTATTCACCGGAACCCACCATCTTCAACTCACAATCGGTTAGGAGAAATCGACAAAATATTTTTTTAAACATTCGCCTACTTCAAGGAAGTTTTACCTACTTTCAAAAATTGGACGTAATTTACTTAACATAATTTTAGGAGAATATTTTTGGGCGCCCGGTGGGTGACATAGACTATGTCACATTTTTATAAGTCAACAGTTTGCGGCTCTTGAGTCGTTTTAAACTTTTTAGTTTTTTTGGTGTCGAGTCGAAACGGTTTGACCCATTGACATGAAATTTTGCATAAATGTTCCTTTTAGCAACCGGAATTAGTATATAGTTGGTTGGAATGAATTAATCCATTTCGGCCTGGCGGACTTCCAAAAAATTTTGTGTTTCTGATTCATGTCTAATTTTACAAGGTGGTTTTGCTGTCTAAAAGAGAGGCTGCAAATTATTTTAGTTGAGTTCAATTAACCAGTTTGCCACGACAATGCCATGAGGTTTTCTATAAATTTTAATGTTTAAACGGTTAAATGAATTTTCTTGAAAATTTTGCACCAATATTGATTTTAATTATTGTACCCCATCGGGGTAATTTGGTTTTGACCTGTTTACGCGTTTGCACAGAAATTTAATAAAATTTTTGAATATTTGATATTAACGCAAGTTAACCTTTATTCTAAAAGTTCACTTAAATAAAACTTATTTTTTTTGCGCTCCTCAAATAGTGGAAAAGCTACATGAGATAATGCTTCATTATCATTATTTATCTTAAATTTAAACAACATTACATTTTGCAAAAGGTTCGATTTCGTATACTCAAGCTTAAATACATAGTATTTTAAACGTCATTCTCATTCAAACCTTTGAATGAATAGGAAGTATCGCGGAAGATAAAAATTAAAATTAAAATACAATAAATACAATTAAAATAAATAAATATTAAAAAGTGGTGAAAAACAGTAAAGAGAAAGTTTAAGTCAGAAAGTGGTTAAAAACAAAGCGCTTTAGGGCTAAAATCAGTGCTAAGTGGTAACCAAAGCCACATGTTAAAAAAAAAAAAAACAAAAACAGCAAAAACAAAGTTAAAAATTACACCTAGTAAACAATCACAGTAGCACAGTAAAAAACATAGACTTAAAAATTAGGCATAAGTTTAGGCGAAAAATTTATATGAATAGTGCTTTATTCAAAAAAAAAAAAAAAACTATATATATTAAAAATTTTTAAAAAAATTTACTTGCCAAGGATTTATTTTCAAATTCAAAAATATTCCCAAAATTAAGTTTCAACAATTCTGAAACAAAATCCCTAAAGAAGTAGACCGAAACAGTGGCACGACAGATTTCGCTTTCTGTTATAGTTCAAACTATAACAAAAAAGCAAAACATTCTATTTTACGTACCCAGTTCTAGATAAAAGTATACGTGTATACATTTATTTTAGAGCAAACCGACCTAGAACAGAGACCCCTAAGGGGGCAAAAAATAGCTCCTTCAATGGGGACTAATCCTAAACCTGGAACGAAAAGGCCTCATAAAAATTCCTCATATGTGTAGCCACAACAGCAGGCAAAACCATGAAAAATTTTGGAATTTTCGGTATAAATAAGGCACTTGAAAAAGTGACCAAGAATTTCGGTTGCCGTTATAACAGAGACGGAAATTTAATAATGGAAGTAATCGGCAAAACAACTGCTGATAAGTTTATCAAAGTAAACGATCTCATGGGGGTAAGTGTGAAAATAGAATACATAAAGTCATTAAATTCTTCGAAGGGGGTGGTTTTTTCATTCCCTCTTGCAAATGAAGAAATTACCGATGCAGAGATATTAAAGGAATTAAAGGAAAATAATCCAAAAGCCGAGATCGAAGAGTTGTACAGGTTCCCGGTTAAAGACGCTTCAAAATTACATAAATACACAGGACTCATTAGCCTCACGTTCGGAGTTAGTAAACCTCCGGATCAGATAAAAGCTGGTTTCTTAATCTTAGACGTCAGAAGAAGCTACCCTATCCCTCAAAGGTGCAACAAATGCCAGTGCCTTGAGCATAGAGTAGCTCATTGCAAAGATGACACACCACATAGGTGCCCGAAATGCTCGCAAGAAGTACTTGCAGCGTACATAGATAAATATTTGGAAAACTGCTCAAAACCTAATTGTATTAATTGCGAAAAGAACGGGTTTGATTCCAAACATCCCCCGAATGATAAAGATTGTCAAAGCTACACCAGGGAAAGAGAAATACTACGAATTAAAACCGAAGGAAGATGCACAAAAGCAGAAGCCTTTTTAACATATAAAGAAAAACATCAAAACGCTCAAAGCTACAAAGGTATTGCAGATAGTTTTAAGGTTCAAAACACAAACTCTCCCTCAACAACAGCATCCACCAAAAAAATCTCCATCCAACAAAACAACCTTTTAAGCAGTCAAAACATTGAAAAATATAACATAACACCTGCCGACCAAGCATTTATCGAAAAACTGATACAAAACTACTACATTAACAAAGATAAAACAATACAACAATACAACTTAGCCACCAACAATATTAATACAACCGAAACAAACAGCACCCACCCTCAAACCCTACAATCTAATAACGCACCAAAACTAAAGGACGTAGTTAGTGAAAATCAACTCGCCCTAGAAGAAAAAATGAATGCAGAGAAGAAAAAAACACAAGAACTACAAAAACAAAAACAAAAACAAATGCAAATACATTTTGAAACAAGCTCTAATGAAGAAGAGAAAAACCAAAAGGTAGCACATAGGTCAAAAAAGGTATCCAAACGTGCAAAAATCATCAAAAAAGAAGTAGGAAAAAATAAAACAACAACTACTGCCTCAGACAATCTCATGGAAACCTAAAGTAAGACAATACATACACACCACAAGAAACATTAATATAAAAAAGCAACTAATAACATTAAATAAACATATCCAGAATAAACAATAAAATGATAAATAACCCATTAAAAAATAATAACTTAAATACTACAAATAATAATTCAAATAATATTAATGTTAATATTAATATTAACAACAATGATAATAACCACAATAATAACAAAAATAATAATAATAACCAGATTAATAATATAACTAACAACACTACTAATAACATTATGAACAATCGCAATAATAATAACAATAACAATAAAAATAACAAATCTGTAGCTATTATACAATGAAACATCCAGGGATACAGGACTAACAGACCGTATCTGGAGCTATTAATTGATAAATACAACCCCAAGATTATAGCTATCCAAGAAACAAACAATCATATGGATAATTACCCAGACTATTTTAGAGGATACAACTGCCTGCTACCAAGGACGGTTAACAGAATGGGCGGGGTTGGCCTTCTTATTAAAGCAGGAATTAAATACCAAGAACTTCAATTAATATCATCTCTCCAAAATAAGTATAGCTATTAAAGTTGGTATTCCTGGACTTACCAACGAGATAACGATTGTAAACTTATACATAGAAAATAACAGAACTATGGATGTGTGTGATTTGGAAGACCTGGTCAGACAAATCTGCCCTCCATTCCTTATACTAGGAGACATGAACGCAAGGTACGTCAATTGGGGAGATCACATCAATAATGCGAAGGGCTCAATCGTAAACACCTGGATTGATAACAACGACAATATATACCTCTTAAATGATGGCTCCCCTACACTTCTAAATATCAGAGGCACCCATACCTGCCCGGACCTCTCAATATCAAGCAATAACCTAACCAATTCAATTACTTGGATGGTAGGGCATAACCCTAAAGGGTACGACCATCATCCAATAATCATAGACACAGTTAGACATACTGCAAACAAGATAAAATTACAAAAAAGATTTAACGAAAAAAAAGCGAACTGGGATAAGTTTTACAGAATAGTTAACACCCTTCTGATGGAAAAACAAGCTTCTGATAACATTAACAAGGAAGCAGCCCAACTTTCCAAAATTATTAGAGAAGCGGCGGTCGCTGCAATGCCAACCACGGGAACAAAATATAAAAAAATTCCATGGCTAAATAAGGACATAAAAATATTACAAAGAGAAGCAAAAAATATTTTTAGGGCATATAAGAGGAGTCCAAACAATCATCTGCTCATCAATCTCAAGAGGAAAAACGCAATGATCAGAGGAAAAATAAGAAAAGCGAAACGTGAAAATTGGGAAAAATTCGCAAATGAAATTGATGGCAGGGACCAAAGCAATACCTGGAGTAAAGCAAGAAGAATACTAAATAGGAGAGCTCCAATGCGGGAACTCAATTTACTAATTAATGGTGAACTGGAGGACGACCCAGAAAAAATAGCAAACTTCATGGCACAAAAATGTGCTGACTATAGTAAGGAGATTAAATGAGAAAATAACCAAATGGGAAGTTTTCAACACAATAAAAAATTTTAAAGGAACGACTCCGGGGATTGACAAAATATCTTATGATATGCTGTTAAAAGCCGGTGAAAACTTCCACCAAAGACTCTCAAAACTTTATAATGCCATTCTACAAACATCGGTATACCCTCAAGCCTGGAAGTTGGCAAAACTAATACCTATTAGAAAAGCGGGAAAAGACCCTACGAAAGCTGAGTCATACATATATATTTCTCTACTACCAACGATTAGTAAAACACTTGAAAAAATGATTGCTAAAAGACTGGCCTGGTGGTTGGAAAAGAAGATATCAAAAAACATACAAGGCTTTAGAGAGAGGTGCAGCACACAAACAATTCTATTAGAAGTGGATGAATATTTAGGCGGTACACTGGCAAACAAGTCTCATGCAGATCTTATCTCATGTGACTTGGAGAAGGCGTTTGACAGGGTACACTTTGCCACAATTCAAAAACAACTACAAAAATGGAATACAAATGTAAAATATATAAATTTCATACATAGCTATTTAACAAATAGAAAAATACTAGTAAACATAAAAGGGCACAATTCTACACAAAAAAACTTAATAATTGGAATACCACAAGGTTCGCCGTTATCAGTTCAGCTATTTAACATCTACATAAGCTCGCTAGCGGACGAACTAAACAATATACCACGGTTAAAGACTTTTGTATATGCTGATAATGTCTTGCTCCTGGCCAGAGGGGATACGGCAATTAGAGAAGGTACTCTAAACTCAGCAATAAAGATAATGGACTCTTGGGCGGAGAAAGAAGGAGCCTCCTTCTCAGTGGAAAAAACTGAACTACTTCACTGCTGTAGGAAAAGAAAAAATTGTACCAAATCACTAATTGTTCACAAGGACAAAATCATAAGGAATAGCCAGAATATAAAGGTACTAGGAATGATCTTCAACAATAAGCTAAAATATAACGAACATATTAAAAAGCTGAAAAAATCCGTGGAAAAATCAAATAACTTGTTGAAATTCATTTGTAGAAAGAAATATGGACCTCCGCCGGCAACAGCCCTAAAAATTGCCAAATCGATCATACTAGGTAAAATACAATATGGTATAGAAATTTATGGCTGTACCACTACAGGTAACACAACTAAAATACAAATCTCTATGAATAACGCGGTGAGAATAGCTCTAGGTGCTCTGCCTTCAACACAAATACCGGCACTCACTATGGAATCAGGACTTCCCACTTTCATGGAGCTAAGGTATGCAAGACTGATAAAAAACGTAGCAAGAGCTTATGTATATAGTAATCATCCTATGCATGAGTTAATTAAACAAAAAATAGAAGAAAACAAGTACTCAAAATTCTCTGCACTGGACAAAGGATTAATAAAATTTAAAAAGTTGAGTCTGGTTATAAAGCCGCCCACTCAAGTGAAGAATTACAGTCATAATTGGGGGAACTGGTATAAAAATATAGATATCAGTTTAGAAAATTACAAAAAAAATGAAACAGAGAACAACACCTATATAAGACTGTTCCTGGAAAAGAAACAAAAATGGAAAGATCACAAACTAATATACACAGATGCGTCAAAAACTGCGGAAGGGGTAGGATTTGCAGTTATAGAAAATAAAAAAACGCTTGTAACTGGCAGCTTACCCCACGATTGTCAAGTTTTTGTGGCAGAAGAACTTGCAATCTGGGAGGCTACAAAAATTGCTAACAAAAACAAAACTTACAAAACAGTGATACTTACAGACTGCCTTAGTGCTACAAAAACATACTAAACATAAATAATAAAAACCAGATGGGAAAAGACATTCGGGATGCGATCATTAAAGCTAAAGGGAAAATCAAATTAGCTTGGATCCCAGGTCATGTGGGCATTGAGGGAAACACAGTAGCAGATGAAGCGGCTAAAATTGCTACCAGGAGCCCGATGTTACAATTCGCAGTTACATCAACCAACTATACACATAAGGTGATAAACCTAAAAATACAAAACAGAAGACAGTTTTTGTTCAATAGAGCTGACACATTCAGAAACATTCATCAACCGTCTGCAAACATAACCAACCTACTGAACATAAACAGGTGTATAGCAGTCAAAATCACAAGAATTAGGATGGGATGTACATTGGCAACACATGGTCATTATTATGATAGAAGTGATGCCCCGCTGTGTAGACACTGTCAACAAAACCTTACCATCAAACATATTTTCCTGGAATGCAGAGAAACGGCAAACTACTGGTCCAATAACGAGAGCACAATAGAAACCTTAAGGAAAAATGACAACAAAAGCCTCACCAAAATAAAGGACCTAATGGCCCATTTTGGAATCTGGCACAAAATATAAAATAACATGTAAAAAATAATAAAAAATTAAAACTAAATTAATCCAAAATAATAAATATTTATAAAAAACAATAAATAACCGAAAAACTAAAATAATGAACCTGAATATTAAAAAAAAAAAAAAAAATTTTTTCAACATAGACAATAATAATTAAATTAAAACTAAACTAATCCAAAATAATAAATATTTTAATGATTTCCCCTCTTCTTGCAAGAAAAGGCGGTTAACCAACTACAAATAATAAAAAATCACAAGATGTTGCTTTAGTCAATATCAAAGCTAACAATCTTAAATCAATTAAATAAACCAACTCATAGAAAATAAAACCAAAAAAAACCATAAATAAATTTCTAGAACAATAACCATTTAACTTAAAAAATTCATACCTAATTCTAATATAAATAAAAAAATCAATCTAATACAAATCAAAAAAAAATCATTTAAACAAAAACCTAAATTAACCAAATACCACATACATAAATTCAAACTTGCAAACATCAATAAAACTGTGAAGCCTGGGTCACAACTTTTACGAATTCGTAAACACGAATTCAGGAAGTGGAGTCATGGTTGGACTTGACCCAGGCTTGTTACGGAAGGAAGACTCCATCTTCAAAAAAAGGCAAAATATCCAGTCAATTAAAAGCAGACATGTAGACACACACTCAATATATAACAAAAAAAACACTCATAAAATATACCTAAGCAAACAAAAAGTGCTAACTGAAGGCGAAAGAAGAAGAAGACGAAAGAAGATAAGAAGACAAAATTTTTTTTCTTATTGTTCTTAATATTAATATGACTTCTGAATCAAACACATTATTTTAAAATAATTTTCTTTATGATTTATGAATTAATCCTTTTAAAAAAAAGCATAAAAGGTGTTACAAATTTGATCGTAAGACATAGCTAACCAAATTACTTTATAATACTAAAAACATTTTCTAAGAATGTGGATTGGTAGCGTTATAACGTATACTCAAAATGCCGTATATAATAAAAACAAACCGCATTAGTATTCTTTGATATGACTAAGGCATTCGTTTCGATTGATAGGAAAATTTTACTGAGAATCCTATTTGAATATGGAATAAGAGGTAAAGAGTACAATTGGTTTGCTAGTTATTTCAGAAACAGAAGACAGTATGCTGAGTGCGAAGATACCATAAGCAGTACCAAAAGCATTAACTATGGCGTAATACAAGGTAGTTCGTTGGGACCAGCGTTATTTAACTGCTATGTTAGTGCATTAGCAAATCTCAGTTTAAATGGGAGACAGTTTATGTACGCAGATGACCTTGTTATAATATATGCTTAAAATAGCTTAGAAATACTGGAGAAAAAAATAAATGAGGATATGATAGCTATTTATAAATGTATGTCACTGCTCAAACTAAGAGTTAATGTGAACAAAACTAAATTTATGATAATCAAGGAAGCTAATGCAAATTTTTCTGTAATTTATAATAGTTGTCTGATTGAAAAAGTCAGCCAGTATAAATATTTAGATATTGTCGTCGATGAAAATTTAAATTGGAATTGTCACGTAAATGGGCTTATTAAGAAAACGAGCAGAATAGCAGGAATCTTTAGAAAAATTGGGAAGCGAGTCCCACTAAAATTAAAACGGACTATCTTTTTTAGTTTATTTAACAGCGGAATCTCATACGGTTTGGCCATCTGGGGAAACACATATGCCAAAAATTGAAATAAATTACAAAGAATTCAAAATAAGGCAATAAAAAATATTTATCAACTTAATCGTAGAACATCTACTAAGTGAATTCATCAGCAGTACGAAATTCTTAAAGTAGAAGACAGTAGAAATTTAGCTCAAATATTACAAATACATAATATACAGATAAAAAAAATAAAATCAAACACAAAACTGATTGTCAACAATGAAATTCATAACGACAACACTAGAACGGCAAATCAATTGCGTATGAACTCGGGAAACACTACAATACTTAACCAATCAATCAAGCTGTACAATAATATTCCAAGTCACATTAAAACATTCAGATATAAAAAATTTAAAAGCTCAGTTAGAAATACATTAATGCTCAAGTACTATAATCAATAACAATAGCAATCACATTCATTCAGTCTTAAATTTCAATTCTAGTTTATTTATGCTCTTTTTTATATTTATTCCTCTCTTGCTTTTTTTTTTTAATTTTTTAATTTTTCCTTTATTGTTTTATTGTTTGCACTGAATTTTTCATTAATTTGTAATCAAGTATTATAATATAATTTAATTATTAGTTATTCCATACATTATAATATACACAACTTTTAATATTATAAACTACTGTAATTTTATACACCCTATACGAGCCCTTAGCCTCGTCTGGGGCATAGTTCTTAAATAAAAAAAAAAAAAAAAAAAAAAAAAAGAACCAATTTCCATGGTACTTTCATTACTTTAACCTAGAGTTCAAATTTCTTCAAAATAGCGGCATTAACTTTTGAGTTATGGTTTTGAGTTTTTAAGATATTTGTTTGTTAGTCCTGGAACTTTTGAAGGGTTCCAGAACCCGAAACCATGGTACGATTTCGCCCAAAATGCTTCCCCGTCATACTTTCAATACTAGTTAACCCTTGTACATAATTGGAAGGTGTTATCTTAATTTTAAGTTACTAGTTTTATTAATTTCGATGATAAGTTTTTACACATTGGGGGGTCTAAGAGAGGTACTGAACTACCACTCCAATTGATCCAAAATTAGAGGGACACGCAGGAAATAGTAAAGAACACCCATGTGCCAAATTTGAAGCTTCTACATTTGTTTCAAGTTTCTATCTTTATTAATTTTGAAAATATGCTCGGAACTAAGTGGCTGATACCAACCCACTACTCTAATTAGGCTCAAATTTCAAGGAGACTAAGGGAATCGGAAGCGACACCCTGATACCAAATTTGAAGGTTCTATCTTCATTGGTTTCGGAATTATGCTAGTTGGCCTAAATTCGATCAAAAAGTTCTAAGTTCCGAACCCATTGTCTAATCCTCACCGTACGCAATCGCCACCGTAGTTTCGTTACCAATAACCTACAGCACAAATTTCATGAAGATAGCATCATTAGTTGTTGAGTTATCGTGATTTTTTATATATGTTCGTTACCCCTGAAACCGATTAAAAGGTCCAGAATCCGAACGCTTGGGCTGATTTCGCTCTTATGCAGACCACGCTTAACTTTAAGCACTAGTTAACCCTTGTACACAATTTGAACGTTCTATCTTAATTTTAAGTTACTGTTTTTAATAATTTCGATTATAAGCTTTTAAAACTTAAGAGGTCTAAGAGGGGTACTGTACCACCACTCCAATTGATCCCAAATTAGGGGGACACGCCAGGGATAGTAAAGATGATAAGTTTTTACACATTGGGGGGTCTAAGAGAGTTACTGAACTACCACTCCAATTGATCCAAAATTAGAGGGACACGAAGGAAATAGTAAAGAACACCCATGTGCCAAATTTGAAGCTTCTACATTTGTTTCCAGTTTCTATCTTTATTAATTTTGAAAATATGCTCGGAACTAAGTGGCTTGTCCACACCCACTACTCCAATTGAGCTTAAATTTCAAGGACACTAAGGAAATCGAATGCGACATCCTGAAACCAAATTTGGAGGTTCTATTTTCATTGGTTTCGGAATTATGCTAGTTTGGCCTAAATTCGATCAAAAAGTTCTAAGTTCCGAACGCATTGTCCAATCCTCACTTAAGTTACTAGTTAAAATTAAGATAGAACGTTCCAATTGTGTACAAGGGTTAACTAGTATTGAAAGTATGACGGGGACTGCATATGGGCGAAATCGTACCATAATTTCGGGTTCTGGAACCCTTAAAAAGTTCAAGGGCTGACAAACATTTATCTTAAAAACACCATAACTCAAAAAATAATGCCGCTATTTTGATGAAATTTAAACTCTAGGTTACTAGTAATGAAAGTACCATTGGAATTGGTTCTGGTCGAGTTTGGTCAATGAGTTCGGATTCTAGAAGCTTTTGATCGATATGAGGCCGAACGAGTATAATTTCGAAGCCAAAGAATATATTTCCTATTTCCTATGTGTCCCCAAAATTTAGACTTAATTGTAGTGGTTCAGCTATGTTCAAAGGTACTTGCTACATTTATGTAAAATTTATATTTATATTTAAATGAATTATATGAAAAGGTTGTAATTGTATTTTAGAAATGCATTTATTGCATATTTTGCGTATAAGCTTTTCTATTAGGTACATTAACTAGCCATTTAAAATAATTGCAATTTTGAAAAATTTGGGTTATTAAATATATTATGCTTTGATTGGCTTTTTATCACAAAATTTAATAACTAGAAGTTTTTCATTTTGTAATTGAATTGGAATAAATATATTTTCATTTATAACAAGTTTTTTTGTTTTTTAATATTTTTAAATAAATAAATTAGTAAGAATTTGTAATATTTTTTTAGTGTAATTGGAAAATGTTTTTAGTATTATAAAGTTAATTTGGTTAGCTATGTCTTACAATCAAATTAATAACAGCTTTTATGGCGTTAAAATGACTTATGGATATGTCATTAAATTTGAATCAAATAAGTGTAGGGTATTTCTAAGTCGGTTGCACCGACTGACTGTTTCTTTACTTGTTTTTTTTTAAATATGCTAAATCTAAGCTCGTTTTTGATGTTGCTAGGAAGATTATCAAAAAACTCGACACCCTTGCACAAAAGTGAATTTGTTTTACTAGTCTTGCTATATAATGGGAGTCTAAAATCACATCTGTTTCCAAGATAATAATAACGACCAACATAATCAATATGCCTTTGCAAGTAAGAAGGAAGCCAGTTATTCTTCAATTTAAATATTAAAACTAAGGCGTTATAAATTAGATAGTTTTGACATTCATTAATTTCAAATTGTTTAGCATGCCACGAATATGTGTTGTTATGCTGCACTTAAGTCTTATTCTCAAAACCCAATTTTTAATATTTACAAGCGGTGATATTGCTGCTAGTTACAAAGAAATAGTACAGTTGAGCAATAATTGAAATGTGGTAAAATTATTGTATAATATATATTTATTGCACAAGTTTTGGAAACCTTTGACCTAATTCTTCCTAAAAAAGCAAAAATCTTAGCAATTGAAAAAAAATTTCCTAGTAATCACTGTGCTCATTGAAATTGAGTTTGCTATCAATTATAACACCCAGATATTTTATACTTTTTATACATTCAATTTCATCATTATTTATTTTGATACGTGGATTTATAAGAATGCTTGTATAACCAATTACCATGAACTTTATTTTCCGAACATTAAGCTTAAGCTTATTCATATTTAACCAGTTGTCCAAGTTATCTATATCAATATTTATCTTTCTTTCACAGTCTGTAATATCATCTCCTACTATGTAAATTAACGTGTCATCAGCGAATAATGGCACTTTACAATATTTTAGGGCTGTTTTAACATCATTTATGTATAGCAAAAATAGAATCAACACTGAAATTGAGCCTTGAATGAATTGAATTTGAAAAATATGAATTTTCATTGCATCAGATATGCTTTTGTTTACTTTAGTATATTGAGTTCTCCCCATCCAAAAATGTTTAAACCAGGATAATTCTTTATATCTAATTCCGTAGTTTTCCATTTTATTCAAAAGGATGTTTTCTATCTATTGTTTCGAATGCTTTTAAATCCAGAAAAACTGGCAATACTTTTTGCCAGAATCAACAAACTTCTTCCACTCAGTTATTATCCAATGTAAAGCCGTTTCAGTCGAATAACCCATTCTAAATCCAGGTTGCATTTCATTTATGATGTTATTGTTCAAAATATGTCGCTTTTTTGAGAAATATTCTTAATTATTTTTTGTAGTTTGTCAAAATCAATTTAGCTAAATTTAAATCAATTTTGTAAATACCTAATATTATCATTATACCTAACGATTGGAGTATAATCATTTATTTTAGAAATGTTATAAATAAAATATTCATTTAACTTAGTGGCTATGTCAACTTCATTAAAATTTTTTGTGTTATTTATAACTACTTCATTTACCTATCGCTTTCTTTAAGACATAACGCTTTATTGCTTTCTACATAGCCTTTTGATTATTCCCCTTCTCATTAATTTTATAATCGATATAAGTGTCTCTTACTCTGTTGCACTCTTTCTTGTACTTATTCCCAAATTTTTTATATTCTTTCCATTTTTCATTATTATATCCCGATAGGTGACAGGCGTTATATAATCTAATTTCTTCCTCTTTCTGCCTTAGCAATTCTTCATTAATACATTCTACGGTGTTTGGTTTGACTGTAACTGTTTTAGATAGCTTACTTTAAGCTTCTTGAATTCTTTCTGCAAATACATCACTAATTATAGTTACGTCATCTATATTATCTAAACTATTAAAATTATTTTTAGCTAACTCATCTAGGAAGATTTCCTTATTATAACATGTATAAGAAAACTGATTTGGCAATTTTAAATTTTCGGCTTTACATCTTAATTTCATTCATAACGTCTCATGATCTGATATGTTCCAATTTTTATTAACTAAAACACTAACGTTTGTGAAATGATCTACTAATACGTAATCTATAATTATTTTGCAACTATGTGTACTCCTCGTGTACTCGCTTATCATTTGCTTCAATTCGAAATCTTTTATCAACGCATTAATTTTCCCTTTATCATTAGTTTCATTGCTAAAATCAATGTTAAAATCCCCGCATACTATATGATTTTCTCCGAATTTCATATTTATCTCCAAGAAATTTTCTAGCGAATTCACAAAATCGCTAACAACCATTCCAGGTGATCTATATAGAGTTACGATATTCCATATTGCATTTTGAATTCTTATTTTTACAGCTAGGTTCCATATCTTATTATCAATTGCAACAATATTTAATAATTCAGAATTAAGCATTTCACTAATATAAACTGCAACTTCTCCCGCATGTCTTGAATTGGAATAACATAATTACAAGTTATTACAAGATATAAATCAATATTTTCTGTTATATGTGTTTCTGTTAATATAATAAAGTTATATTGGTTTTTAAAAATTAGTTCCTCCAGCTCAGCAAAGTTCCCAGTTAGACCCTGTATATTCAACATAACGTCATTATGTTCTCCAAACACCTCTTCTCTATCTATAAAAAATATTTCCTATTTTCAATAGCAATTTTTCTACTTAGTGTAGGACAAATTTTATCATCTATTCTATGGCTTACATTCAGATTAATTTAAGCTTTTCATTTGTTTTAATACAGTTTATACATTTCCACTCCATTTCTTTGCAATCTATCATCAGATGTTCAGCTCCACAATTTTTACAAATTTGGTTTTGAGCTGAACACTTGCTTTTTTTATGATTATATCCATAGCACTTATGGCATTTTCTAACGTCAAAGCTTTTATAAATTTTGCATCTATTCCATCCCACTCTAATTTTACCTCACTTAATATATTTTTGTAATCTTCTAAATTAATTCAAATTATCGCATTATCTGAATAATTACTTCTATTTGTCTTATAACCCCTTATATATTTGACCTCACCTTTATAAATAAAATTATTTTGGGCTAAGAACTTAATTTTCATGTCTTCACTATATTTTTCATAAGTTCCTACTATTCGTATTTTTGGATTTTTATTAACTGGAATTGCAACTTCATACTTATCTCGTAATTTTTCTTCAATCTGGGTTTTGATACTTTGCACTGGCTCGCTTTTTTCACAAGAAACTGCTATCGCCCGATCTCCTCTATTTGGAATACCATTTATAAAACTAAAACAACTGGATCTTGCTTGACGATTTCAGCATTTGATTGATTTTTCGAAAATATTTTAGTTATATTTAAAGTAATTTACGTGCTAATTTTTTCATTCTATGCTTTTAGGTTTTCAAAAGCACTTTTTTCACAACAGTCTTGGGCTTGAAATAAGTTAGGATCTTGAAATTTTCACAAATTAATTTTTTTACAATAGTCATCGCTATTTAAATCCAGCCATTTTGGTCCATGGGTTTGGACTAAACTTTGGACTCTACTGGAGAGGGTTCGAGTAGCTGCTATACAACTCCTTCTTTTATATGAGTATTTCACCACACTTAATAAAGCTGTATGTTTGAAATTTTGCCGAAAGTAATTAACCGAATGATATAATGTATATGTTACGGTCATACGGGTATCCCAGTTGACACAGTTTACTCTCCTACACTCTTCCTCGTTTTTATTATTATTAATATTATGTCATTTAGCTTTCGCACTATTTGAGGAAGCCAAAAAAATTAGTCTTATTAATTATGTGGGCTTTTGGATTTGCGTTAATACCAAAAATTTGAAAATTCAATTGAATCTTTGTGGAAAAAGCGTAATCAGGTCAAAACCAAAAAACACCCGATGGGCTTTTATAATTAAAATGCTGGTAAAAAATTTTCAATAATATTCATTTAATCGTTTAAGCAAATAAAATTTATAGAAGGTTTCATGGCGTCGTCGTGGAAATTGGACACAAATTGAAAACAAACAAACAAATTTTCTTTTTTATATATTAGACTAGCAGATTTACCCGGCGTTGCCTGTGATCGTGCAAATTGTAAAAAAGCAAGTTTAGGTCAATTTTTGGAAGTACTACTTAGGTTGAAAAGAAAGCCTCAAAAAAATATTTGTGGAGTTTCGTTAACCCGTTGCGGCCCAACAGCTTTTTATAGGTTTTTTCATTACTTTGCTATAAATTAGAAATTGTTTAACCGATTGACAATTGCCCGCCAACTATTGTTCAAAAAAAATTTAGGAAGGATATTACGTCCAATTTTGCGAAATATTGCTTGATCAAAGTCACAAAAACAGGTTTGCTGAGTTCCGTAAACCCATTGCGGCATAGCAGCTTTTTTCAGATTTTTTCGTTACTTAACTCTTAAGCGTAAACAGTTTGACCACTTGACTTTAAATTTTTTAAGCGTTCATCTATATTCGAGTACTAAGCCAAAAAAAAAAATTTTGTAATTAAATTACGTCCAATTTTTGAAAATAGGTAAAACTTCTTTGAATTAGGAGAATGTGTAAAAAAAATGTTTTGTCGAGTTCTTTCAACCGACTGCGAAACAAAAACTTTAGAAAACAGTTTTAACGATTATCTCTAACTTTTGTATACGTGGTGCTTCTTGACAATTTGGTGCTCCTTGACGATATGTTGAGAATGGTGGGTTTCCGGCGAATAATGTTAACTGAATTAAAAAGTTTTTGTTTATTATCATTTAATAACTATGAAAATTTTCAAGTGAAATTTGATAAATTTATTAGAAAATTCCTAGAATAATCCTAAAAAAATCGTTTTTAAAAAGCACGCTCCAATAAGATCAACTGATTAATAAGATCAACAAACTCCAAGGTCCAAAGGGTATACTAAACTTGCCATTGTGTAATTATACTATGTAATTATTCTCTTTTGAAAAAAAAATGTTTTAAGATACTATGTATTTAAGCATAATATATACGAAATTGAATTTCTTGATTTTTAAATTTTATTAGAAGAAAAACTTCAATTTTACATTGAAATCAATTTTTAAAGAACAACAACTGCAGAGTAGATTAAAAACAAAAACATACGAAAAAATTAAGAGAAGGAAAATGTAATTTTTTTTTAATGTAAAGATATTATTATGATTCTTTATTAGCTTTATTTTTATAATTATTATTAATATTATCTCATTTAGCGTTTGCACTATTTGAGGTGGGCAAAAAAATTAGTCTTATTAATTAAGTGAGCTTTTTGAATAAGGGTTAATTTGCGTTACTAACAAAATTTTGAAAATTTCATTGAATCTTTTTGCGAAACCCGTAAACAAGTTAAAACCAAATTATCCCTGTTAGTTTTTATAACTAAAATATTGGTACAAAATTTTCAATGAAATTAATTTAATTGTTTAAAATAAATATTATAGAAAACTTCATGGCGTCGTCGTGGAAAATGGATTAACCGAACTTAACTAAATTTTTTTACAGTCTCTCTTTTGGACTGCAAAATCAACCTGTAAAATTGAACACAAATCGGAAACAAAAAATTTTTTGGATGCCCGCCAGGCCGAAATGGCTTAATATATTTCTACCAACTTTATGCAACAAATTCCGTTAGTTAACAGGTACATTTATACAAAATTTCAAGTCAATCGGTCAAACCGTTTCGGTTTGAGATCTAAAATGCTCTCTTTTCGAATGCAAAACCACCATGTAAAATTGGACACAAATCGGAAACACAAAATTTTTTGGAAGCCCGCCAGATCGAATTGGGTTAATTTATTCCAACAAAATTTATACAACTAATTCCGGTTGCTAAGGAACAGGAACATTTGTGCAAAATTTCAAGTCAATCGGTCAAACCGTTTGACTCGACATAAAAAAAAAAGCTTAAAACGGCTCTGGAGCCACAACCTGTTGACTTATAAAAATGTGACATAGTCAATGAAACCTCCCGGGCTCTCAGAATTATTCCTCTAAAATTTTGTGACAATCGGTGGTTTTCACATTTTCTTCTTTTTATATTAGATATTGTGTTTAATTATTTAATTTGTAATTATGTATTTAGATCAATAATTGCAAATACAATTCAATATCCAAAATTTAAATGTGCTATCACTGTTTTCTATATATAAAGCTCATGTGAACATGGAGTAAAAATATTGTTGAAAATGACAGATGACACTTGATATATAGACAAATAGTAAACACCATTAAAAAAATTTTTTTTAAATAAAAAATAAATAAATAAAAACAAAATTTATCATTAATTTCGTGTTTTTTAGTGTTAATTAGTGTTTTTTAATTTTTCCAAAGCCAAAAAAAATAATTAATGTGTTAAATGTGTGATTAGAAATATAAATGTTCAATGTTCGATTATATTGATGATTGCAATTTTACCGGATTAGTAATTTAATAAAATTTTATTTTTTAACTTTTACAAATTAAGTCTTTGTGTTTATTAGTTCTATTTATTAATTATTACTATTTTAATATATTTTTCTGTTTAAATTAAACACCAATAAATTTATTCTTTGAGATAATTCTTTTTTGCATTCAATAAATATACAAGTATATATATCTGTATTAGTTATAATTTTACCGGATTAGTGAAGGACTCGACAATCCGCTAATTTCACCGCCACTTTATAAATAAAATATATTATTATACTAATCAAGAACACTGTTTTTTGTTTTTATATTTATAGTTAATTTATTAATACCACACAGATTTCATATATAAAGTGTTAAAAATCGAAAAAATAAAACATCAATATAATTCACAAATATTAATTAATCTATGATGTGCTAGCAAGTACATGTAGCAAAATACCAAAACATTATATGGTCATTATAATGGGCGATTTTAATGCCCAAATTGGCAAGGAAAGCTTTACTAAGCAAGTAGCAGGCGGATACTCCAAGCATGATCTAACAAATGATAATGAATCAAAAATTATCAGTTCCGCAGCAAGCCAAAATATGTGGGTCAGTAGTGTACCATTCCCTCATAAACAAATTCACAAACAAACTTGGAAAATACCAGGCAGAAGAGGTGCGAATCAAATTCATCACCTTTTGGTAGACAAGCGGCATGCCACTTCCGTAATTGACGTAAGGAAGTGTAGAGGTGCAAATTATGATTCTGATCACTATCTCATCAAAGCTAAAATAAGGCAAAGAATTTCTGTAGTAAATACAAAAAAGAAACAAAAAACCAATAAATAAAAAAAGAAACATTAAAACCAATAACGGCATCGGAAATTATCCCCAAAAACAACGGAAATAGAAGAAATGAGTGGTTTGATCAAGAATGCAAAGAAATTATAGAAGTAAAAAATGAAACGAGAAAGAAGCTGCTAATACAAAAAACAAGAGCAAATGAAATTATATATAAGCAAAAAAGAAAAGAAGCGGATAAACTAATGAGAAAGAAGAAGCGGCAGTCTTTAAATAAGCAAATTGAAGAAATGGAAAATAATGCTGAAAGGCATATTAAGAAATTCTACAACAGCGTAAAAATACAGACATCGTCGTATGAGCCAAAATTCAATGCATGTTTAAGTAAAGAAGGAAATCTACTCAACGAACAACAACAAATACTAGAAAGGTGGCAGGAGTATTTTGACGAATTACTGAATAATGAACAAGTAAGGAGCAATACAAGCCAAATAGAGCAATAAATAGAGCGAATATATTCAGTTGAAAATGAAATTCAAGAACCAACTCTAGAGGAAGCGATCAATTATATTAAGAAACTTAAAAATGGAAAAGCAAGTGGGGAAGACACTATAATATCTAAATTGGTAAAATACGGCAGAAAGGAACTGTATAAGAAAGACCACGACCTAATAAAAATTATATGGCGTCAGAAAATATTCCAGAAACCTGGCAAAAAAGTGTTATTATCCCAATACATAAAAAGGGAAACAAAAAAGACTGCAATAATTATCGTGCAATATCACTGCTCAATATAGCATAAAAAATATTCTCTAACATACTACATAGTCGTATTGACACTATAACCGAAACAATTATTAGTGACTATCAATGTGGTTTTAGAGTAAACAGATCAACTATGGACCAATGCTTTATTCTGAGTCAGATATTTGAGAAATATAATGAATACGCAAGAGATATACACTGTCTGTTCATAGATTTCCAGAAAGCTTTTGATAGCATAAATAGAACTAAAATTAGTGGTATTCTTAATAGACTTGGCATTCCAGAAAAGTTAACAAGATTAGCATGTCTAACCCTGACAAACACATCTGCAAGAGTCAAAATTCAAGGGGTGTTCACTGAATCTTTTAGAATAGAATCGGGAGTTAAGCAGGGTGATGCTCTATCAACATTACTATTTAACCTAGTTCTTCATTATGTCGTAAAAGAGATAGATCCTCAAGGAACTATATTTATAAAATCCATACAAATATGCGCTTTCGCCGATGATATTGTAATAATTGCTAAGAATTTAAGAGAGCTAAAAGAAACATTTACTGACTGGCTGATAATAAATGAACCCAAAACTAAATACTTCGTAAAAAGCAAATCACATATGCCAACGCAAGATTTGAATATTAATGATTATAAGTTCGAAGGTGTTCATCAGTTTAAGTATCTCGGAGTTGTGTACAGTAAAAGTGAAGACACCGCTGTGGCAATACGGGAAAAAATACTAGCCGCAAGTAGATGTTACTATACGTACTCTAGACTTATGAAATCCAGGCTGTTGTCGAGAAATATAAAGCTTAAATTATACAAAACTAAATTACAAAAAACTTGAAATAAATGAAAATATATTTATTTCGATTCAATTACAAAAGTTAAAAAATTTGAATTATTAAATTTTGTGATAAAATGCATAATATATTTAATAATTCAAATTTTTCAAATCGATCAAAAGCTTCTATAATCCGAACTCATTAACCAAACTCGACCAGAACTAATTCTCATGATACTTTCAAGACTACTAACCTACAGGTTAAATTTCTTCAAAATAGCGGCATCATTTTTTGAGTTATGCTATTTTTAAGATATAGCTTTGTTAGCCCTTGAACTTTTCAAAGGTTCCAGAAGCTTTAAAACCCTGGTAGGTCTAAGAGGGGTACTGAACCACCACTCCATTTGATCCCAATTTAGGGGGCCACACAAATAGTAAAAAGCATCCTTATGCCAAATTTGAAGCTTCTACATTTGTTTCAAGTTGCTATCTTTATTAATTTTATAGATATGCTTTAAGGTCTTTGGAAATGTGTGGCTGGTCAGCGACCCACTACTCCAAAAATCAAGAACACTAAAGAAATAGGAACGGACACCTTGATACCAAATTTGGAGGTTCTATCTTCATTGGTTTCCGAATTATGCTCGTTTGGCCTAAATTCGATCAAAAAGTTCTAGGTTCCGAACCCATGGTCGAATCTCCCAGTATACCTACAAGACCCTTACCGACCAGTATACCTACTTTATTCTTTATTCTTAATGAAACAAAATAAAGACTATCATAAAAATTTTTATTTACAGCAAGTAGTAATGCAAATTCTGTTAATGCAAAAAGTAGTAGAAAGCGTAAAATGCATTCCGAATTGTGTACAAAGGTTAACTATATATTTAATAATTCAAATTTTTCAAAATTGCAATTATTTTAAATTGTTAGTTTATGTACCTATTAGAAAAGCTTATAAACGCAAAATATGCTATAAATATATTTCTAAAGTACAATTACAATTTTAGAACTTTTCATATAATTCATTTAAATATAAAAATAAATTTCACATAAATGCAGCGAGTACCTTTAAATATAGCTTAAGTATTGTACACAATGTCTTAATTCTATATCACCTTTGGTAATAATTCAATAAAATGTATGATATGATTAACATTAAGAAAAAGGAATTTAACCGTTTATAAAATAAATATTTTATTTTTAATTTATAAAATATTATACAAAATATGTGTTATGGTAAAATTCTTAACCTTTCAAAAATATAAAAGTGTTAAATATAAACGGAAATAGGAAAGAACCATCATGTATCAAATTTAAAGTTCTATCTTCTTGAATTTCGCATATAAGCTTTTTAGCTTTGGGATTTCTTAGGAGGCATCTGAACCATAAGTCTAAATTTCGGGGACACATAAGAAATAGGAAATATATTCTTTTGCTTCGAAATTATACTCGTTTGGCCTTAGATCGATCAAAAGCTTCTAGAATCCGAACTCATTATTCGAACTCGACCAGAACCAATTCCCATGGTACATTCATTATTAGTAACCTAGAGTTTAAATTTCATCAAAAAAGGGGCATTATTTTTTGAGTTATGCCTTTATGTTCGTCAGCCTTTGAACTTTTAAAGGTTCCAGAACCCGAAACCATGGTGCGATTTCGCCCATATGCAATCTCCGTCATACTTTCAATACTAGTTAACCCTTATACACAATTGGAACGTTCTATCTTAATTTTAAGTTAATATTTTTATTAATTTCGATGATGCTTTTAAACCTTGGGGGGGTGTATGAGGGGTACTGAACCACAACTCTGATTGATCCAAAATTAGGAAAACGCGCAGGAAATGGTAAAGAGCATCCATGTACCAAATTTGAAACTTCTAAATTTGTTTGAAGTCTTTACTAATTTCGAAAATATGCTTTAAGGTCTTTGGAACTGTGTGGCTGGTCCCCAACCCACTACTCCAATTGGTGCCAAATTCCAAGGACACTAAGGAAATAGAAAGAGACACCCTGATACCAAGTTTGGAGGTTCTATCTTCACTGGTTTCGGAATTATGCTAGTTTGGCCTAAATTCGATCAAAAAGTTCTAAGTTCCGAAACCGTTGTACATTACCCACAGTACGCAATCACCGCCGTAGTTTCATTACCAGTACCTACCCTACACCACAAATTTTATGAAGATAGCGTCAGTAGTTGTTGAGTAATCGTAAATTTTTATATATGTTCGTTAGCCCTTAGACTGATTAAAAGGTCCAGAATCCGAACCCTTGGGGTAATTTCGCCAATATGCAGTCCGCGCTGTACTTTAAATACCAGTTAACCCTTGTACACAAGTTATATTAAGTATTTTAAGTTACTATTTTTAATAATTTCATTTATAAGCTTTTAAACCTTGGGAGGTCTAAGAGGGGTACTGAACCACCACTAAAATCGATCACAAATTAGGGAGACACACAAGAAATACTAAAGAACACCCTTGTGCCAAATTTAAAGTTTCTACATTTTTTCAAGCCGCTATCTTTATTAATTTTAAAGATATTTTCAAGGTCTTCAGAAATGTGCGGCTGGTCCCCAACCCACTACTCCAACGGGGCCCAAATTTCAAGTACACCAAGGGAAAATAAAGAGACACCTAGATACCAAATTTGGAGGTTCTATCTTCATTGGTTTCGAAATTATGCTCGTTTGGCCTAAATTCGATCAAAAAGTTCTAAGTTCCTAACCCATTGTACAATACCCACCGTACGCAATCACCGCCGTAGTCTCATTACCAGTACCCTACAACACAAATTTTATGAAGATAGCGTCATTAGTTGTTGAGTTATCGAGATTTTTTATACATGTTCGTTAGCCCTTAGACAGATTAAAAGGTCCAGAATCCGAACCTATGGGCCGTACTTTCAGCCCTAGTAACCTACAGTTAAAATTACATCAACATAGCTCCATTATTTTTTGAGTTATCGTGCTTACGGACGGACGGACGGACGGACATGGCTATATCGACTAAGGAGGTCACGCTGATCACAAATATATATAATTTTTCATATCTAGCTCGCTTCCTTTAGGTGGTTACAAACACCATACCAAAGTTAATATACCCCGTTACCTATTCTATGGTGTAGGGTATAAAAACTAAATTGAGACAATATTCATACAACAAATATTATGATAATTAAAATTTTTACAAATATCGATAATAATATTTATACTAACAATAATGACAGTACAGACCGTGAAGTGTAGCTTATTAGATATAAACAATATTAACTTTAGTACAGGATTTGTCAAAATAAATTTAGATAAAAAACAATTAGTTACACAAATTGACATAATAATTCAAATTATACATCCAACTGAAATACTAAATTTACTTGATATTCCAAAAAAAACAGACGTACTTAACTCAAATCAAGAGACAATATTACAAAACAAAATTTTAGACTTGAAAAATAAATTAAAATCCATAATTCCTAGTAAAAGATCAAAACGAGAATTAATAAACGGTGTCGGAATAATATCTAAATGGTTATTCGGAACAATGAAAGGACAAGACCGTCAAAATATAAAACAACATTTGCAGACGGTAGATTATAACAAGCATATACTAATAGCAAACTATAATTAACAAATTAAAATTAATCATCAATTTCATAAAACAATCACACAACTTAATTCAATTATAAAAGATGATAGAAATATATTGTCAGACGAAATCAATAATTTACAGAAAGCATTACTTTAACAAAATTTATATTTAGACCTACTTTTTCAGATTTTCATTAAAGATAAAATAGCTATAATACAAGTTAATTTAGCTTCTATTAGACATGGAATTGTACACACAAATATTTTAACCGAAGAGGAAATAGAAAAATATGAGGTAGATTTAACTTAAATTTTATAAAAGTCAGAAGAATTTTAATCTAAGTGAGGGAGAAGTAACACATATATCAAATTTTATTCCCACAAAAATAACGGACACTACGTCAACTTTTCCTATTATTTTAAACAATTGAATTAAAAACAGTTCATATTTCAATATGTGAAAATAAAATTAATTATTTTTCCATCAAATCCAAAATTCCGCAATTTCTCGAATTACACCAAACTTAAAATGTATTAGAATAATAAATTCGTATAATTTGCTGAATTGACATCTTATAATAATATAAATACCTGTAATTTGTTAATTAACTCATATTTAAAAAAAATATTAATAAATAATAATTACTTTTCTAAAAAAATCGTGTTATTATTTTAAAACAAAAATAAATTTTTTTTTATTAAATCATGATAAGGTAAAACTAAAGTGGCGCAGTCGGTAGGATAATTCAACTAAACCAAATTATCTAGTGATACGAATTGAAATAATATTAAAATAATACAATTAAATTAACTTGTTCATAGTGTAAAATTAAAAACACAAAAAAAAACTCTTTAACACACTAAATAAGTTAATCAGAATAATAAATAAAAGTGTTCATAGTGTTAAATAAAAATATATTTATAGTTATATACGGATTATAACTGCAACCTCCTAAACTATAAATTTATAAATTCTTTTTATACTCTACACTAATGGAAAAGGTAAAGGAGTATGTTAACTTTGGTTTGGTGTTGTAACCACGTAAAGGAAGCGAACTAGATATGGAAAAGTATACATATTTGTGAATAGCGTGACCTCCTGAGTCAATATAGCCTTATCCGTCCGTCCGCAGGCACGATAACTAAAAAAATAGTGGAGATATTTTGATGAATTTTTAACTGTAGATTACTAGGACTGAACGTATGGCGGGGATTGCATATGGCCGAAATTGGCACTTGGGTTCGGATTCTGGACCTTTTAATCGATCGAAGGGCTAACGAACATTAACTCATTACCCCATAATTTTGACGTAAAAAAAAAAAAAAAAAATTAACAAAAAAAAAACAAATACAAAAAAAAAAAAAAAAATTTTCGTTCATTGTCCCATAACTTTAGCTTAAAAAAAAAAAAAAAAAATTAACAAAAAAACAAATACAAAAAAAAAAAAAAAATTTTCATTCATTGTCCCATAACTTTAGCTTAAAAAAAAAAAAAAAATAAAAAAAAAAAAAACAAAAAAAAAAAAAAATTGGCCCACCCTAAAAGTCTGATGGTCCGAGTGATGTCCAACTTTGCCAAGTAACTTGCCCTATTAATTTATCTGCCCAATTTTAATTTTAACCTTGTAGCTTCATTAGATTCAAAGTTATTGAATCGAAAACTTTGTATGGCAGCCCTCCGAAAATGGGGCCCTAACATTTTGGAACTTCATATAAGTGCTCGATTCATTATATAACTAACCGTGTGTAATTTTCATCCGCGTAGTATAATTAGTTTTGAAGAAATTAAGTTTTTGAGTTATCGTGCTGACACACGGACGGACGGACGGACGGACGGACAGACACACATAGCTAGATCGACTAATTTTTCGATTCTGAGCCGATACGTACCCTTGACACTATATCTAGCTCGTCTAGATCGATGCGTTACAAACGGAGGAGCAAATCTAATATACCCGATGTCATATATGTATGCACGGGTATAATCACGATAACTTAACAACTAATGACGCTAACTTCATGAAATGTTCACTGTAGTTTACTGGTTTACTGAAACTAAGGCGGCGACTGCTTATGGAGAGGATTGGACAATGGGTTTGGAACTTAGAACTTTTTGATCAATTTAAGGCCAAACGAGCATAGTTCCAAAACAATGAAAATAGAATCTCCAAATTTGGTATATGGGTGTCTCTTCTTATTCCCTTACTGTACTCGAAATTCCAGTTGGAGTAGTGCGTCGAGGACCATCCACGAAGTTCCGAAGACCTTAAAGTATATTTTCGAAATTAATAAAGATAGTAACTTGAAAAAAATGTAGAAGCTTCAAATTTGGCACATGGGTGTTCCTTACTATTTCCTGCGCGTCCCCCTAATTTGGGATGAATTGGAGTGGTGGTTCAGGACCTTTCTTAGACCCCCAAGGTTTTAAAGCTTTTCTTCGAAATTAATAAAAATAGTAACTTAAAGCTAAAATAGAACGTTCCAATTGCGTACAAGGGTTAACTGGTATTAAAGGTATGGCGCGGACTACATATGGACGAAAATAGAGCATGGTTTGGGTTGTGGAACCATTTAAAAGTTCAAGGACTAACGAACGTATACATAAACAAGTGATGAAAAAAACAAAGGTTTTTTTAAAGGCACATTTTAAAAATTTTAAAGGGTTTCTTGCTGAGTATGTTTATATTTATTTTTATAAAAATATATATAAAAATAAATGATTATATTATAATTTAGTTATTTCATCAATTTATTAATTATGACTAATAGTGAAATCAATACTTAGAATATATAATCCCAATTGGTTCTGGTCGACATCGAACAATGAGTTCGGATTCTAGAAGCTTTTGATTGAATTGAGACAAAACGAGTATAATTTCGAAACAAAATAAAATAGAACATTAAAATTTGGAGCCAAGTGTTTCTTCTTATTTGCTTTGTGTACGTGAAGTTTTGGATGAATTAGAATAGCGGTTTGCGTACCACTCCCACAACAACCAATACCTTAAAACATATATTCGAAATTAATAAACATAGTAACTTAAAATAAATATAGAATCCTTAAATTTGGTATATCGGTGTTTTTTTCTATTTCCTTTTCGTCCCGGAAATTTAATCTGAATTGTATTGGTATCTGGCCTCCTAAAAAATCACAAAATTAAAAAGCTTAACCTCAAAATTAAAAAGACAGACACTTCAAATATGATACACCATTTCCTAGTTCCGTTCATATTTAACACTTTTATATTTTTAAAAGGATAAGAATTTTACTATAAAACGTATTATGTATTACAAAATATTTTTTTAATAAACGATAAAATTTTTTTTAATTTTTATTTTGGTTATATATAATATTTTATTGAATTATTACCATAGCCAATATATAATTAAGAAATTGTGTACGATACTTAAGTTGTGTTCAAAAATATTTCCTGCATGTATGTAAAATTTATTTTTATATTTAAGTGAATTATTTGAAAAGTTCTAAAATTGTCATTGTATTTTAGAAATATAAATATTGCATATTTGTTTGCATTTTTAAGGTTTTCTAATAACTACATATACTATTTATATATTTTTTCAATTTTGTAAAATTTGAATTATTTAATTTTGTGATAAAAAGCTAAATGAGTAATGGAGCCGCAACCGGTAAATTTTCAATTTTACAGTTAGCCCTTCAATGGAGAAGGTTGTCAAATTTCTCAAGTATCTAACCTCACTCCACCCCCACCATTTTTTTAGGGTCTAGGATTTAAATTGTGAATTCCACTAAAATTTTGAATTTAGGACCTTAAAATTTTATATATTAATAACAATTAAAGAAATAGTCAGTCGGTGCAACCGACTTAGACATACCCTGCACCTATTTGATACAAATTTAATGACATATCCATAAGTCATTTTAACACCATAAAAGCTGTTATTAATTTGATCGCAAGACATAGCTAACCAAATTAACTTTATAATACTAGAAACATTTTCTAATTACACTATCTCTTAAAAAACATTACAAATTCTTACTAATTTATCTATTTAAAAATTTAAAAAAAAAAAAAATCTTGAAATAAATGAAAATATATTTATTCCAATTCAATTACAAAATGAAAAAATTCTAATTATCAAATTTTGTGATAAAAAGCTAATCAAAGCAATATATATTTAATAATCCAAATTTTTCAAAATTGCAATTATTTTAAATGATTAGTTTATATACCTAATAAAAAAGCTTACAAACGCAAAATATGCAATAAATGTATTTCTAAAATACAATTACAAATTTAGACCTTTTCATATAATTCATTTAAATATAAATATAAATTTTACATAAATGTAGCAAGTACCTTTGAACATAGCTGAACCACTACAATTAAGTCAAAATTTCGGGGACACATAAGAAATAGGAAATATATTCTTTGGCTTCGAAATTATACTCATTCGGCCTCGAATTGATCAAAACCTTCTAGAATTCGAACTCATTTACCAAACTCGACCAGAACCAATTCACATGGTATTTTCACATGGTAACCTATTTTCATCAAAATATCGGCATTATTTTTTGAGTTATGGTGTTTTCAGGATATACGTTTGTCAGCCCTTGAACTTTTCAAGGGTCCTAGAACCCGAAACCCTGGTACGATTTCGTCCATAAGCAGTCCCCGTCATACTTTCAATACGAGTTAACCCTACACCCTTGTACAATTGGAACGTTCTATCTTAATTTTAAGTTACTAGTTTTATTAATTTCTATGATAAGCTTTTACACATTGGGGGGTCTAAGAGAGGTACTGAACCACCACTCCAATTGATACAAAATAAGAGGGACACGCACGAAATAGTAAAGAACACCCATATGCAAAATTTGAAGCTTCTACATTTATTTTAAGTTACTATCTTTATTAATTTCGAAAAATGCTTTAAGGTCCTCGGAACTGAGTGGCTGGTCCCCGCCCACTACTCCAATTGGGTTCTTATTTCAAGGACACTAAGGAAATCGAAAGCGACACCAAATTTGGAGGTTCTATCCTCATTGGTTTCGGAATTATGCTAGTTTAGCCTAAATTCGATCAAAAGGTTCTAAGTTCCGAACCCATTGTCCAATCCTCACCGTACGCAATCGCCACCGTAGCTTCTACCAATAACCTACAGCACAAATTTCATGAAGATAGCTTCATTAGTTGTTGAGTTATCGTGATTTTTTATATATGTTTGTTAGCCCTGAAACCGATTAAGAGGTCCAGAATCCGAACCCTTGGGCTGATTTCGCCCTTATGCAGTCAGTGCTGTACTTTAAATACTAGTTAACGCTTGTACACAATTTTAACGTTCTATCTTAATTTTAAGTTACTATTTTTAGTAATTTCGATTATAAGCTTTTAAACCTTAAGAGGTCTCAGAGGGATACTGAACCACAACTCGAATTGCTACCAAATTAAGGGGAAACCCAAGAGATAGTAAAGAAAACCCTTGTGCCAAATTTGATGGGCATTGACAAAAAAAGTTTGCAAACCTACTCGTACCAGTTTCTTCGGATCTAAGTTCTATTAAAATTTTAAAACCCTAGCTTGAACCGTTTAGGAGATATGTGGGGCCAAAAATTTTGCAAAAAATGTGTTTTGTATAATGGAAAATTTTAGTACTGTATGGCAACCCCATCGTATGGTATGCTATTTTTAATTTTTTTAATTTATAAAACTTATAAAACCATCTATCTTTTGCCGTTCTCAGATTGAAAATACACTTAACCGAACTCTTATTATAACAATTTAAATATACGCGTTTTGCCAAAATTTGGGGGACTGTAGCTGCGTTGGGGATGGGGCTACAGAAAAAAGTTTTTCTTCAAAATAATTTTTTTTGCAATACCTACCCGTGATTAAAATTTCTTCACTCTAGTTCAAACGGCGTAAGCGTTTTTGTAAACATACTGACGGTTGAACATACGGGCGGATACGATGAAGCTATATAGGCAAAATATTTTGAAAATCTGCTTAAAAGAGTGTGGGATCAAGTTGGGTCCTGCACCATTTTTTTGTATCAAGATTAATAATTGCTTCGAATATTTCGTTTTCCGAAAGATATGGATCTGTAAAATTGTATAAGATTTATTAAGGAAGTTAGAAAAAGTGAAAATGATGGGCGAATCTAATCGCCTATAAACTTTTTGAAAACAATCTGTAATTAATATCCTGTTGTGTTAACAGTTCGTCCCAATTTAAAATTGATAAAGCATTGATAATGCTTTGATAATTAGCGCTGTCAAAAGTCATATACAATATTATTATTGTTGGATTTCGTAAAGAGTGGCATAGAAGTGGAAATTTCGAAGATGACTGCGTTATGATAAGGAGTTTTAGTCAACAAGTTGTCTCAAGCATCATCAGCGAGTTTTACCACCATATGTATTTGTAAATGCAAGATCTAACCACTTTTTTTTTTATTAGGGTAAATTATAATTTGTTGTAATCATTACCGTAGAACTCAGTAATAATGTCAAAATCCATTTCATCATGAAAGTTAATTGGTAATAGCAAATTATCTGAATCATCCTTTATAAAAGATAATGAGGGACGATTGAAATCGCCAATAATAAAAATTAAATAATCCTCATTCATTTTAGATAAAATATCGTGATATATAAGAGGTAGATAAATGTAATGTGTTTAATGATGAGCTGCATGTTCTTCTGGCTGTGGAGCGGTATTTCCCATTAAATGTATTGGTTTAGCAGCATATGATTTATATTTAATAAAAGTTAATACGATACTAATTATGTGCATCAGTAAACCAACCAAATTTTACAGTAACTTTGGCCACTACACTGAACTGCTTTTCGCAAAATTTCAGACACTCAGCTTTATTAGGTGTTGTGTAATGCTCATACAAAGGAAGGAGTTGTATAAAAAGTGTATAAAATAAATATGATTAAATCATATGCAGAAATAACGAAAGCGTCCTAAGGTAATTATAAAACCAAAAGACAAAAATTAAAATTCATTAATCACAAAAAATGTAGTAAAATCTAAAATAAATTTAATTAAAAATAATATTTCTATTGTTGGAGTTTCAAATGCTAAAAATGGGGCACTACTATTGTACCTTGTGGTAATGAAGTGGCATTTAATAAAATTAAAAGTATTGTTAATGAGAATTTGAATGAATATGTTGTGAAAGTAGCCAGTGGTAGAAATCCTAGATTTCGTGTGAGTGTGATAGGAATTTCAGAGGAATTGAATGAAAAAGAATTATTTGATAAAACTAAAGCACAAAATATTGCTTTAAAAGATAGTGAATTGATAATAAAAAGATTTTTTAAAAATAATAAACTGAAATACAATCCGTATGTAGCTGTAATTAAGACAGATATTGAACCATATAACAATATAATGGAAGCTGGAAATATTAAGATAGGATAACATGTTTGTAAAGGTACGTATATTAAAAGATGTTTTTAATGCCTTGGCTTTGGACATGATAGTAATAAATGCACAAATATCAGTTCAAAGTTTGTGCTAATTGTGCGGAAGAATACGATGGAGAGCATAATTGTAATGTTACTGAAAAGAAATGTTGCAACTGCATTCGGACAAACAACGATATTAATTTAAATTTTAAATGTTAATCAGAGTGCTTTTGATTTAAACTGCCATGTACAAGTATACAAGAGGAAAATAGAAATAGAAAAGAACAAAATTTTTAAGCAATTAGTTAATAAGAATGAATTAAATAAATCTAACTTAATATTCAAGGGACTATCAATAATTTTAATGAATTAAAATATTTAGTAAATAAAGAAACATTTGTAGTTATATGTTTATCTGAAACGCACTTAAGATGATTGTGGATTTAAACGAATTGTCAATATATCAACTAGAATTACAAAAAATACCAAAACTCTAATTGATTTTGTGATAACGAATCACACTTCTGAAATTAAAGCAACAATCTACAATGATTATAAAATCAGTGATTATGAGAGCATCATAGTAGATTTAAGTAATGCTGTCCAGCCCAAAACACAGGTAAGAGATATTTGTATGTTTAAATATAATAAAGCCGCAATGCGAAGTCTTATATCAAAAAGTCATTTAACAACTAAATTTTACGTATCGTTAAGTGAGAAAGCTAGTATATTTAGTAATTCATTAAAGAAAATTGTTGATATAATAACTAGAAGCATAGTTGATAGAAACAACATATTTTGGTTTAATAATGAATTAAAAATCCTTAGAAATAACAAAATCAAACAGCATAAAATCGCAACTTGGGCAAATGATGATTTCGAATGGTAAATATAAAAAAATTAGGGATTTATATAAATATAGTCTTAACAAAGCTAAACAGAATTATATTTAATATAAAATACAAAATTCAAAAGATCAAAAAACTATGTTGAGTTCAATTTAATCACTAGTCTTGAAAAATAATTCATATAATTAAGTAGTTAAAATTAAAACACTTTACTACTTTCGTTTGTTCTTCCAAACTGAGCTTTTTTATTAATTTTTATCAAACATTTATTTAAAATTACAAAATAAAATTAAAACTAAAATTGCTAATTTAACAGATTTAATTATAATGAACGAAAAGGAAGGAAAGATAGTTATCGTATTACTTTATGTGATTTGTTAGTTTAAGTTTTTCTCACCGTTATTATATTTGAGTTATATTTAAGTTATTTTAGGGCTGTTAAACTTAGGTGATATTCAAGGCTAGTTAAAACAGTTGTTTAAGCGGTTATTTAATTCACACGTTTAAAACCCGTATATGACACTTCCCCTCCGAGATTCTTCAGTCCCGGAAGAATCCAGTTTTTTATTTTTTGGAATCTCAATTTTGTTTTTGACAACTATTTTTCCTTTTCTTTTGATACGATATATACATACAAATAAAAATAATGTTAAAATTGATATTATAATAAGTATTGAGCTTATTGAAAAATTTTTTATATTATTTTTGTAATTAATATATTCTATTGTTTTCCTATTTTCAAAGCTTACAATATTTAAATTTTCTAATGTAACATTGTTTACAATTTTTGTCCAATTATAGTTAACATTGGGTAACCTAATATGCTCCTTATATTCTAATAAATTATTTACAAATTTTACATTTCTTATTTCTATACTACATTTTGCAATTTTTATAATGTTGTTTCCTTTAATAGTTACATCTAATTTAATACAATTTTGCTTAATATCAGTTATTTTTAAATTTTTTGTAATAATAAAACCGAAGTCTATTTCTTCTATAAATTCTTGATTATTTAGCCTAAATTTACAAGTATTATTTTTTGATAATATATTTTCTAATACAGTAATTATCATGAAATTTTAATTTTTTTTCTTCTAAAATATTGTTATTTAAATTAAAAATGTTATTCTTTGATATTAAGATTTCTTCGTTATTAATTTCTAATTCTTCTTTTTTATTATTTGGAAATGGTAAAATTAATGCTTTGTTATACTCTGTTTGTGAAAATTATGGAATCAATATGGCAAAAATGATAATATTTTCTTTAAGTATTGTTGAGCTTTTAATATGGGATAATATATCTAAGGTTATATTATGGTCATTTATTTCTTCAGGAGTTAGGATATCATGAGCCAGTATGTTAAGTCTACTAAGAACAATATTATCTTTAACTAATTCTATTTGTTTGTCTATTGTTAGAATATTTGAAAAAATTTCTAATACGAAGGGCTGTTTTTGAGTTTCTTCCGTTTTTCTATTCGAGTTCTTTACTTGTTCAAAAAATATTTTGAGCTTTTCTTGTTGTTCATTTAAAATTTTGTTAATTGATTCAATCATTTGCTGGTTAATTGTGATTTGTTTGTTAGATTCTTTTGTTATTTGTTGGACATTATTGTCTAGGTTGTTTAGATGGTTGTATATTTCATTAGCATCCTCTGAATCCATTGTACCTGTTAAAAATTTCAGGGTATTACCTACAAGATTTATTAATCCTTTTTTTTTTCTATGAACATGTGGTACAATATTAGTGAATTTTCGTTCTAGAGTTTCTATTTGATTGTTCAAAAAATTGAGGCTTGGATTTTCATTGTTAAGTTTAAGATTGTTAACATTATCTCTTATAGATTGTATTACCTGAGCGTAATCGGTTAGGTTAACGATGTGTAGGATTTTAGAGTATCTCTGTATAACTGGTATTCTTTCCATCTTCAAAATTACATAACCCTTGTCTTCCGGAATTGGTGTTATATCAATTTTTTGGGAGGTACTAGCTTGCCATAGTATTACGAATGTGAGTACAAACGCGAGAGATTTCATTTCTAAAAGAGAGAAAATGTATTATTTTTGGTGTTTAAATTTTCTTTTTATTTGGGATTTGTAATATTTAACTTTTCTTTTGTCTTTTCTATCTACAATGTTATTTTTATTTTGAGAAAATATTTTAATTTTTTTGTATTTGGAGCTGTTTTTAGCTATATTTCTATTTCTAACGATATTTTCAGAAAGTTTAATGTTTTTGTCTCTATTTGAATTCAATCTGTCTATTTTTCGTTGTTTTTCGCTTTCAAATTATTTTTCAAAGTATTTTATATCGTTTTTATCAAAATTCTTTTGAAGGAAGTCTATGGGTCTAAGATTAGTGGTAGAATGAATGGTGTTGTTATACGAGTTCATCGTTTTAAAAATTTTATTATCAAGTTCTTTAATTTCTCCTTCGGTATTAAGTATTCTAATATGTTCGTTTAGGGTACCGTGCAGTCTTTCAACATCGCTGTTGCCTGTCTTATTGGAAGCAGTAGTTTGGTGAAAAATTATACCATTTTCTTTGAGGAATAGTTCAACCGCGTTATGAATTATACATCTATCTCCATCTGACACAAGTTTTCTCATTTTTCCCAAATAGCGGACTCTTTCTTTAATTGCTTCTAAAATTGAAATCCACGTTCTGTCATTCAGTTTGTGGATAGTGGCATATTTACTAAATTTATCTATAGTTGTTAAATATGGTTTGTTCCTTTCGGGAAACCATATATCCATATGAACAATGTCGTTAAAGAACTCTGGACTTTCTTTAATTTTAAATGGAATTTTTGGAGGTGATCTATCATGTTTCGCTAAACTGCATATTTCACAGTTACTAATGATTTTACTAATTTCAACAAGAATATTAGGATAGTAATATTTTTCTTTGATCTCATTAAACACTTCATTGATTCCTCTGTGATTATTACGGAGATGTTCTTCTTTTATTATTGAAAAAATTTTATTTTTATCTGTAATATCGATTAATTTCTTAGAAGATTTTAATATAGTTAAGTTTTTGTTAGCGGAAAAATATTTTTGGTATAAATTTTGGAATTTTACAAATAATCTTATATTTTCGCAATAAACGCATATCAATCCACGGTCTGGTATTGATTGCTTCATTAACTCTAGAAGATTGTTTTCATTGGCTACAATTATTTTATTTTGGCATTTTCGGTTAACTATTTTTAAGGAATATTTTGCTTTTTCTCCTTCTTCTAAATAAATTTGGTTTTTACAAAGATTGATGGGCTTTTCTGTAATGTAGATTAAATCGGATGAATCTTCCTGAGCACTATGAATTGTAGCATCCGTTGAAATAATTTCATCATTATTGCAACCTTTATTTGTTTTTGTGTCATTAGAATTTGCATTATGTAGGATGTTATATCTTTTTTTGCATGACAATTTGTTATTAATGTCAGAATAAAAAGATAATGTTTCATCACATATTTTATATTCTTGATAATTTTTTGTTTCAAAATCAGATGTAAGAATACTTTCATTTTTATTAAACTTCTCATTAGTATAGACTTTAGTAATACTTTCATTATCTATATTTTCTTCATTAAATAAAGGATTCATGTTAAGATAGTGGGAAAACGAATCATCAGAATTTATTTTTCCTTCACTATTATCAACTCTTACTCGAGATAACCCATCGGCAACAAAATTTTGTTTTCCTTTTACGTATTCTATGTTAAAATCGTACTCATTTAGTCGGATTTTGTATCTTTGCAGCTTACTATTTGGTTCTTTCAATCCACTAAGCCAAACTAGGGGCCTATGGTCTGTTTTTATTGTAAACTTGCGACCGAAAAGATAGGGTCTAAATACTTTTGTTGCCCATACAATACACAAAAGTTCTTCTTCGATCGTTGAGTAATTTCTTTCATGTTTATTGAGGGTACGAGAGATAAAGGAAACTGGGTTGTTGCTCTGAGATAAGACGGCTCCCAATGCGAAATCTAATGCATCAGTTGTTAAGGTAAACATTTTCTCGAAGTCTGGGTACGCGAGGATCGGATCTGATGTTAGCAACTTTTTAAGTTTATCAAACGCGTTTTGGTATTCCTTGTCATTTGTGTTTATTCTCATACCTTTTCTCAAGTATTTTATTAAAGGGTGAGCTATTTTGGAATAATCTTTTATAAATTTCCGGTAAAACCCTGTTATACCGAGAAAGCTTTTAATTTCTTTTTGATTTTTGGGTAGTGGAATTTTTAGAATACATTCAATTTTATTTGGGTTAGGTTTGATGCCATTGTCCGTCACGATGTGTCCTAAAAATTCTGTTTCCCGTTTCAAAAAGGAGCATTTATTTAATTGGACTTTTAAGTTAACTTCTGATAATTTTTTAAATATTTTTTCAATTGATTCGATATGTTCTTGTAGTGAGGTAGAGAAAACAAGAATATCGTCCATTTACACAATACATATGGAATTAATAAATTCTTTTAGCACATCATTAATTAACCTTTGAAATGTTGCTGGTCCGTTTTTGAGTCCGAAAGGCATACGGAGAAACTCAAAGTGACCATTTGAAGTAGAGAATGCTGTTTTTGCTCTATCTTTGGGGTTTACCTCGATTTGGTGAAACCCTTTCGCCAAATCTAGCGTTGTGAAGTAATTTGCTTTACCTAATTTGTCAAAAAGGTCGTCAATGTTAGGGATAGGAAACTTATCATCTATAGTTATCTGATTCAGTTTCCTATAATCTACGACAATGCGCCATTTTTGTTCTTTACTATTATCTAATTTTTTAGGTACAACCCAAATTGGTGAATTATAAGGCGAACTAGAGGGTTGTATAATATTATCCTTTAGCATTTCTTCTATTTGCCTATCTACTTCTTTTTTGTGGACCTGAGGATATCGGTACAGTTTAGAATAGACAGGTATGTCATTTTTTGTTTTTATTTGATGTTTGATGTGACTTGTAAATGATAAACAGTCTCCTTCCTTGAAAAATACATTTTTATTATTACGAATTAATTTACTTATCAAACCATTTTCTTCTTTATTCAGGTGTGATGTTTCAACGTATTCTAACAATTTTGACCCTTTAATTTCATTGTGAAATATTTCTATTGTGTTATTATCATAGGAACAGTTAAAATATTTTTCTTCTTCGATATTGAGAATTGAATTACTGAATTTTTTGTTTTTAAAGTACGACTTTCAAAGTCAATTTTTGCATCTAAGGGTTCTAAAATGTTGTTCCCAATTATACCGTCGTATTTATCATGAAAGTTTACTTCGACAAATTCAACCATTAGGTTTTGCTCTTTAAATACTTCGAAAAGTGGGAATTTGTATACAATTTTTGAATTTATGAAACTACATAGACCTTGTACGTAATTCTGTTTTTGTTGTTTCCATTTCGAGTTGCAAAGATTAGGATTAATGACACTGAATTCGGCTCCAGTATCGATTATGAAACGCATAGTTTTTATAGGATTATTTATTACTATATAGGGAAGTCTTTTGACTGATCCTCCTGAAAATTTCGTCTTTGATTAATTGACATTTCCATTGGTTGGAAATATCTTTTTGACTTATTATAATTATTATAATTTTTATTATTATAATTATTATTATTATTTTTAAAACTATTTTGAGAAGAGTTTTGAGTATAAGTAGTTTGAGTACTCATTGGCTCGATATCTTCTGGTTTATGATGATTATAACTATTTTTAATATTTTGGGACGAGTTATGATTAAAATTTGTTTTATTACTATCAACATCTTGTCGTTGATAATTATTATAATTATTTCGATTTCTATTATGATTAACATATGTTTGGTTATAGGATTGTTTATAATTAAAATTTTTGTTATGTATAGGCTTTTGGAAAGTATGATTTGTTTGAAAATATTTATTTCGTTGATTTGGTAAATGTTCGTATTTACATTCGCGAATTATATCATAGGCATCACTTAATGTTGTTGGATTTCTATTTAGAATGATGCTACGAGCTGGTTCGGGCAGATTATCTTTGAAAACTTCTAAAGCTATTCGCGTATTACTTTCAATGATATTTTTAGGATTTGATTCATTAGAATTTAATTAATAGTAATTATTAATTCCACATAACAGAGCATTTAGTTTTTCATAAAAGTTTTGAATGTCGGTAGTAACACGACATGATCTAATTTGGTCTAATAATCTGTTAGGAGATAATTTTTCTCCATGGTGCTTAACTATTAATTTTTTTATATCTTCCCAATTAGTAGGATTTCCGTTTAGTTGTAATGTAGTTTTGACATTACCGGTAATTTTATCCCTTATATACCCATTTAATACTTTTTTATTGAATTCATCAAACAGATTTATCGTTGGAGTAATATTATCTATTCTTTCTATGAATTCGGAGAGACTGTTTGGGGTTTTCCCATCGAATATTGGAACTTTACTTATAAAATCTAAAATGATCTTAAATTTATCGGCCATTCCTAATTGTTCCATTTTCAGAACAGAGTAGAACAGAATATTATTTTTTCTTGACTTACTTATTTATTTAATTTAAAAAAGAAAAAAAATACTATCATTTAATATTACGTATATTATAGTGCTATTTTAAAATTTTTTTTTTCAAGTATTATATATGTATGTGTTCGAGACTACAAATTCAAGTTCGAAGTTAAAAAAAATTCTTTTGTTTTATTTTATATTTTTTTTTTTTTGTTTTGTGAAAAAAAATTAGAAATTTATTTTAATATGACAAAAAAAATTTTGCATTACTTTATAAAAAAATTTAATACTTCAAAGTACATCTAATTTTATTATATTTTTTTTTCTTGTTCTTTTTTTTTTTTTTTGTGTTTTTTTGTTTTTTTTTATATAGTAAATTGAACTTACTTAGTATTATGAATATGTTTTAATTTGAGCTTCCAGATTTTACAGATTTTTGTTGTACTGCCTGTTGCGCGTTTTTTGATTAACACCTGCGGGAATGATGAAAATGATGATCTTGTTGAATTGATGATTTCACTGTTCCCTTGCTTTTTGTTTTTTTTTTTATTCAAAATGTGCTTACAATAATTGCAAAATTTTATATTTTCCACATATAATTAAAATGTTTTATTTTTTAATAAGTCATCATATTATTGTTAAAAAATTTTTTTTTTTTTTTTTTCAAGTAGTCCAGATGTAAGTTTTTGTAATAAAATTTTTTTCATTTATCACTTATAATATTAAAGAAAAATTTTTTGTTTTAATGCAAAAAAAAATGTATTTTAGGTTCAAATTAAAAATATTGTTTTTATTAATTTTGTTTTTATAACATTAACATTATTGTCATCATATTATTTAATTGTATTTTTGCACTGATCTTATATGTAATTAGTTTTATATATATATATTTTTTTTTTTTTTTTATATTTAATTTAGTTTAATTTCTTCTAATTAACTTATTAGGTATTTGCATTAATTATCAAAAACAGATTTGTATTTTAGTTTTCTTCTTCAAAAAAAAAAAAAAATAAACGTTCTATGGTTTTTTTTTTTTTATATTTTTATATGCGAGTTAGTAGGAACTTTTTAGTGGTTTCGTTTGTTCTTCGAAATCGAAAGCACTCGCGACTGCGCCAATTAAGTAGTTAAAATTAAAACACTTTACTACTTTCGTTTGTTCTTCCAAACTGAGCTTTTTTATTAATTTTTATCAAACATTTATTTAAAATTACAAAATAAAATTAAAACTAAAATTGCTAATTTAACAGATTTAATTATAATGAACGAAAAGGAAGGCAAGATAGTTATCGTATTACTTTATGTGATTTGTTAGTTTAAGTTTTTCTCACCGTTATTATATTTGAGTTATATTTAAGTTATTTTAAGGCTGTTAAACTTAGGTGATATTCAAGGCTAGTTAAAACAGTTGTTTAAGCGGTTATTTAATTCACACGTTTAAAACCCGTATATGACAATATTTAAACAAAAATGAAATAATATTTTAAAATAAAAATATAACAGATGCAGTAGAACTTACAAATGAATTTAATAAGTTTTTTATTTAAAGTATAATTGAGGTTAATAATAGTATTCCTAAAGTTCAATATTTGGACAAAGTCGAGAGAAGAGTTAATGAATTCAAATTAAACTCACATGATATTTTTAAGACGATTATAAAACAAATCAACAAAAAAAAAGATATAAATCATATTAATGTAAAAATTATTTTGGAAAATTACGATTTATAAGTTAATAATTTATTAGAATAGTAAATGATTCAAAAACAACTGGAGTTTATCCTGAAAATTGGAAAGAAACGTTGGTCCACAAGGGACTGTGCTAGGTGTGTTATTATTTTTAATTTTTATTAATGACATTAGCTGTGAAGAATTCAAATATTTTATTATTTGCTGATGATGCTCTAATGTATATAGTAGGTGATTCTGTGAATGAATGTGTATGTATAATAAATAAAGATCTTAAGTTATTGAAAGAATGGTTTAAAGGGAATAAACTTAGTCTAAATATTGGAAAAACAAAACCAATGTGTACAAATGGAAGGTCAAATAATGAATTATTAATTGAGAAAAAGCAAATAGAAATAATGAAAGAAATTAAATATTTGGGCTAAATTTTAAAAGTAAGCTAAGCTAAATTTTAGAAGTTATACTGAGTATATATGTAAAAAAAATAAAAAAAAAAAATTGAAAAAATTAGAAAATAATTGTAATAAATAAGTAAATATAACCCTGGAATCTTTAAAGCTAATATTAATAATATTAATTATTTAATAATTTTAATTTTAATTAATAATTTAATTAATAATTTAATAATTTTTTATTGTATTTTAATAGTAGTATTTTATCGGATCATTCGCCACTTGCTTTTGCAATAGAATGATTCTAGTTACTATTTTTAGTTTATTTTTTTTCCCTTGTTTATATTATTCTTTACAAATTATATTTTATTGTTTTTATTGTTAGAAATAAAAAAAAAGAAATATTAGAAATTATGATTTTATATTTGTATTTGAATGTGAAATTTTTTTTATTGTATTTGTAAATAGATTAAGATTAAGGGAAAATTTATAAGTAGAAAATAAAAATCATGTACATATGTAAATAAAAAAAAAAAAAAAAAAAGTGGCTAAAGAGCTTAGTTTCTTCAGAAGTATAAGAAAAAAAATTACTTTTAAATGTGCAATAAATATTTACAACATAATGGTTAAACAACATTTTGAATATTTCTCTACCTTAGAGCAATATAGACTAGACTACAAAAACTCCAAAACTGGGGTATGAGAAAAATACTAAAACTAAATCGGTACAGCTCTGTGACTCGTATGCTGGATATATTAAAATGGATGAGCATAAGGCAGATAATGAAATTAAATGTTTTAGTTTTTGTATACAAAATGAAAAATTGTATGCTTCCACTATATTTACCAAAAAAGCTGACTCAAGTACAAGATGTCAATCATTATCATCTAAGAAACATTTTCGATTTTAGACAAAATTTCTTTCGAACTGATAATTTACAAAACTCTGTATTGTACAAGAGCTTAAAAATGTATAACGAATTAACTTATTATGTTAAAAATGTAATAAAATATAAAAAGTTCAAAAAAGTTTTAAAGTAAATAATCTAAGTAAATTGAAATATGTGTATCAATATTTTTTAAAAATAGTAAATTCTTACTAAATAAATAAGATAGACAAAATCAAAAAATATAAAAAAATAAAAAAATATCGAAAAATTCTGAAAATGGGGAATTTTCAGAATGAAGTGGAAAGTAAATAATCCCTAGGTAAAGAAAACTATTACCTAAGTTTATTCTAATAAATGGGCGACCGAAAGTGTGGAAGACCACTGATCTGATTTGTGAATCACTGAGAAGGTTGTTATTTACTGCAAGAAACACGGGAATAGTTCGTCGAGAAAAATTACCTATCTTTTCTAGTAATCGACCAATTATTGTCCAGTATTTCTTCATTAATGAAGGAATCGTTTAGCCATGTTACATACATATAATATTCATAATAACACATCAAAAATAAAAAAATAAAATTTCATTAGAAAAAAAAGCACTATACATAAGCTTGGAACATCATATAAAATTCTAGGAAATGAGTTTGAAGTGTCCGCTCAATAATTAGCATATTCTGCAATGTTTAAGTCTTATATTAATTTTTCAAAATTCACAGCATTCTTTTAAAACAACATTCGTTTATTACGACGCATATTTTCTGTCCAAAAAAAATATTTTGCTACTTCGTTCCGTATATTGTTGTTGCTTTTTGTTAAGTTTTTTATAATAATAAAATAACCGACTTTTGAAATATATTCTGTAGTTGCCATTACGTTTGAGAGATGTATAACAAAAGTTGTTATAAAATATGTTTGCCAAAAATTAAAATCGAAAAATCTTTTTTTTTTTAAAATAATTTGTAATTTAAATGATTTGTTCCTTAGGGCCTAGCTAAAATAAACGCTTATGGTGTATAATTGCTAACAAAAAGTTTTAAATTAGTAGTTAAGTACATTATATTACATGAGAATAACTTACTGTAGCTCGAACTTTTAAAATTTAAACATTGACAAAGCATATAAAAATGTTATTGTTTTTTCTTATGTTGTTATTGTTCTAAAAATAAAATATTTTAAATAATATTGTTTTTAAAAATACCTATATTTTTTAAAAAATACATTACATGTATTCGAAATAATAGATATACCTATCATATGTTTGCAGAAACAAAAAGAAAATAACATTTCTTAAAAAAAATTATGTGTTTTTTAGGGATCAATCAGAATAAACGCGTACGGCGTGCAGATAATGTCAAAAAATTTTGAAATAAGTAGGTATGTTCTGTACTGTACTTTATGTACTTCGGAATTTTAAAATTTAAAATTTGACAAAGGGTATAAAAATATTGTAATTGTTTTTTCTTATGTTGCTACGATGAAGTTTCCAAAATAAAATATTTTAAAATAATATTTTTTTTTAAAAAAAACATACTTTCAAAATAATTGAAAATACCTACATATATTATGTTCGCAAAAAAAAATAAATAAAAAATTATCTTCAATTTAAATAAAAGCGTTCGGCGTCTAATTTTTGTCAAACAAGTAAAGAAACAGTCAGTCGGTGCAACCAACTTAGAAATATAGGTGTAGTATTTGGTTCAAATTTAATGACATATCCATAAGTCATTTTAAAACCATAAAAGATTTTATTAGTTTGTTCTTAAGACATGGCTAACCAAATTAGCTTTATAGTAGTAAAAGCATTTTCTAATTACTTTATCTATTCAAAAATATTCCAAATTCTTACTAATTTATCTATTTAAAAATATTAAAAAACAAAAAAACTTGAAATAAATGAAAATATATTTATTTCCATTCAATTACAAAAGTTAAAAAATTTGAATTATTAAATTTTGTGATAAAATGCATAATATATTTAATAATTCAAATCGATCAAAAGCTTCTATAATCCGAACTCATTAACCAAACTCGACCAGAACTAATTCTCATGATACTTTCAAGACTACTAACCTACAGGTTAAATTTCTTCAAAATAGCGGCATCATTTTTTGAGTTATGCTATTTTTAAGATATAGCTTGGTAAGCCCTTGAACTTTTCAAAGGTTCCAGAACCCGAAACCATGATACGATTTCGCCCATATACAGTCCGCTCTGTATTTTAAATACTAGTGAACCTTTGTACACAATTGGAACGTTCTATCTTAATTTTAAGTTACTATTTTAAATAATTTCGATTATAAGCTTTTAAACCCTGGTAGGTCTAAGAGGGGTACTGAACCACCACTCCATTTGATCCGAATTTAGGGGGCCACACAAGTAGTAAAGAGCATCCTTGTGCCAAATTTAAAGCTTCTCCATTTGTTTCAAGTTGCTATCTTTATTAATTTTATAGATATGCTTTAAGGTCTTTGGAAATGTGTGGCTGGTCAGCGACCCACTACTCCAAAAATCAAGAACACTAAAGAAATAGGAACGGACACCTTGATACCAAATTTGGAGGTTCTATCTTCATTGGTTTCCGAATTATGCTCGTTTGGCCTAAATTCGATCAAAAAGTTCTAGATTCCGAACCCATGGTCGAATCTCCCAGTATACCTACAAGACCCTTACCGACCAGTATACCTACCTTATTCTTTATTCTTAATGAAACAAAATGAAGACTATCATAAAAATTGCAAAATCTGTTAATGCAAAAAGTAGTTGAAAGTGTAAAATGCATTCCGAATTGTGTACAAAAGTTAACTATATATTTAATAATTCAAATTTTTCAAAATTGCAATTATTTTAAATTGTTAGTTTATGTACCTATTAGAAAAGCTTATAAACGCAAAATATGCTATAAATATATTTCTAAAGTACAATTACAATTTTAGAACATTTCATATAATTCATTGAAATATAAAAATAAATTTTACATAAATGCAGCGAGTACCTTTAAATATAGCTTAAGTATTGTACACAATGTCTTAATTCAATATCACCTTTGGTAATAATTCAATAAAATGTATGATATGATTAACATTAAAAAAAAATAAATTTAACCATTTATAAAAAAAAATATTTTATTTTTAATTTATAAAATATTATACAAAATGTGTTTTATGGTAAAATTCTTAGCCTTTCAAAAATATAAAAGTGTTAAATATAAACGAAAATAGGAAAGAACCCTCATGTATCAAATTTAAAGTTTCTATCTTCTTAAATTTCGAATATAAGCTTTTTAGTTTTGGGATTTCTTAGGATGCATCTGAACCAACACTACAGTTAAATCTAAATTTCGGGGACACATAAGAAATAGGAAATATATTTTTTGGCTTCGAAATTATACTCGTTTGACCTTAGATCGATCAAAAGCTTCTAGAATCCGAACTCATTATCCGAACTCGACCAGAACCAATTCCCATGGTACATTCATTATTAGTAACCTAGAGTTTAAATTTCATCAAAAAAGGGGCATTATTTTTTGAGTTATGCTGTTTTTAAGATATATGTTCGTCAGCCTTTGAACTTTTAAAGGTTCCAGAACCCGAAACCATGGTACGATTTCGCCCATATGCAATCCCCGTCATACTTTCAATACTAGTTAACCCTTATACACAATTGGAACGTTCTATCTTAATTTTAAGTTAATATTTTTATTAATTTCGATGATCATTTAAACCTTGGGGGGTGTATGAGGGGTACTGAACCACAACTCTGATTGATCCTAAATTAGGAGAACGCGCAGGAAATAGTAAAGAGCACCCATGTACCAAATTTGAAACTTCTAAATTTGTTTGAAGTCTTTACTAATTTCGAAAATATGCTTTAAGGTCTTTGGAACTGTGTGGCTGGTCCCCAACCCACTACTCCAATTGGTGTCAAATTCCAAGGACACTAAGGAAATAGAAAGAGACACCCTGATACCAAGTTTGGAGGTTCTATCTTCATTGGTTTCGGAATTATGCTGGTTTGGCCTAAATTCGATCAAAAAGTTCTAAGTTCCGAACCCGTTGTACATTACTCACAGTACGCAATCACCGCCGTAGTTTCATAACCAGTACCCTACACCACAAATTTTATGAAGATAGCGTCAGTAGTTGTTGAGTTATCGTAATTTTTTATATATGTTCGTTAGCCCTTAGACCGATTAAAAGGTCCAGAATCCGAACCCTTGGGGTAATTTCAACCATATGCAGTTCGCGCTGTACTTTAAATACCAGTTAACCCTTGTACACAAGTGGAACGGTATATATTAATTTTAAGTTACTATTTTTATTAATTTCATTTATAAGCTTTTAAACCTTGGGAGGTCTAAGAGGGGTACTGAACCACCACTCCAATCGATCCCAAATTAGGGAGACACACAAGAAATACTAAAGAACACCCTTGTGCCAAATTTAAAGTTTCTACATTTTTTCAAGCCGCTATCTTTATTAATTTTAAAGATATTTTCAAGGTCTTCAGAAATGTGCGGCTGGTCCCCAACCCACTACTCCAACGGGGCCCAAATTTCAAGTTCACCAAGGAAAAATAAAGAGACACCCTAATACCAAATTTGGAGGTTCTATCTTCATTGGTTTCGAAATTATGCTCGTTTGGCCTAAATTCGATCAAAAAGTTCTAAGTTCCTAACTCATTGTACAATACCCACCGTACGCAATCACCGCCGTAGTCTCATTACCAGTACCCTACAACACAAATTTTATGAAGATAGCGTCATTAGTTGTTGAGTTATCGAGATTTTTTATATATGTTCGTTAGCCCTTAGACCGATTAAAAGGTCGAGAATCCGAACCTATGGGCCGATTTGGCCCATTGCAATCCCCGCCGTACTTTCAGCCCTAGTAACCTACAGTTAAAATTTCATCAACATAGCTCCATTATGTTTTGAGTTATCGTGCCTACGGACGGACGGACGGACATGGCTATATCGACTAAGGAGGTCACGCTGATCACAAATATATATACTTTTTCATATCTAGCTCGCTTCCTTTAGGTGGTTACAAACACCATACCAAAGTTAATATACCCCTTTACCTATTCTATGGTGTAGGGTATAAAAATTTAAAAATAAATAGGTATGTACATGAATTTATATGAGAGCAACAAAACCAAAATTGATGCGTAAGCGATAGGGAAAGCATTGACCGTCTGTTCATTTGGAACATTCCAATGCCGCAACTGGGACTGCTGCCATCAAGTGCTCATTATATCTCCCCGCGATATCCCCCGGGCAACTGAACGGTGTTCATGCTAAATAATGAGTGCGATAAATCCATAATGGACGGCTCCCTGGTCTACGTCTGATTCCAGAGGAATGGCAGATTTATAAGAAGGACAACTTAAAACCTTCCAGAAGACAACGGGAAATCAAGGTGTATTATCCAGGTATAAGCTCCAACTGCTGAAAAAACGGATAATGAGATAGAAGAATTTTATAATCAATTATCACAACTTCTGAAGTACACAAAACCACATGATTTGAATCTAGTGATGGGTGACTTTAATGCCAAAATTGGTTCCGGTAAAATAGATGGAATAGTTGGACCATTTGGGTTAGTAACTAGAAACGGAAGAGGTGATCATTTTAGTTAACGAACGTTTTAGCTCTTCTATTAAGCATATTAGTACTTATCCTAGTGCAGATGTTCCGTCAGACCACAACCTTCTCTTAGCTAAGATTAAACTTAAACTATCAAAAGCTAGAAGGACTAACAGGCAATTTAAAATCGACGTAGAAAAGCTAAAAAAGAATAACATCAAAAGTCAATTGACATTAGAAATCAACAATCAATTAATAAACGTTAGTAGGATAGAAGATGATATATTATGGCATCGAACAAAACAAATTTTATTCGAAACATCCAAAAATAGGTTAGGCGAAAAGAAAAATGGTCCAAAGCAAAAGTGGATGACAGATGAAATTTTGAAAATGATGGATGAGAGAAGATCATTCAAAAATAACAATATGGCAGAATATAAACGTATTCAAAGTAAAATTCGATCCAAAATAAGATTAGAAAATCAACAATGGCTTAAAAATGAGTGTAACGAAATAGAAAACCTTCAACATTCTCATGATGACTTCAACCTTCACAAAAAAATTAAAGAAGTATCAGGAGCATATAGGAAAACAAATTTCTCTTCACTACTGAATGATAATGGTCAACTCATTTTGGATAAAGAAGAAAGGAAAAAGGTACGGGAGGAATATATAGAAAACTAATTTTCAGACCCGACCAGACCACAGTATACTAATGAATCGTCAGTACAATTGTCAGGCCCCATCATAACTAAGGACGAAATTTTAAAAGCATTGCAAAATGCAAAAAACAAAAAGGCCACAATGTCCGATGACGTACCATCAGAAATAATTAAATTAATTGATGACCAAAACATAGATGTGTTGCACTAAATCTTCAACAAAGTATATGATACCGGTATTTTTCCTTCAGATTGGCTTTTATCAACATTTATCGCTCTACCAAAGAAAGTTAACGCTAAATCATGCAGTGACCATAGACTGATAAGTTTAATGAGTCATGCACTTAAAATCTTTCTTAAAGTGCTCCACAATCGCATGTACTCAAAGGCTGAAATACATATGGGAAAGACACAATTTGGGTTTAAGGGAGGAACGGGCACAAGAGAAGCTCTCTTTTGTGTTCAAGTACTCGTACAAAATTGTTGTGACGTCAAGAAAGATGTTTTCCTATGTTTCCTTGACTATTAGAAAGCGTTTGATAAAGTCCAACATCATAAACTCATAGAAATATTAAACACGATAGATATTGATGACAAAACTATTAGATGCATTGAAAATTGGTACTGGCATCAGACAGCCAAAATAAAAACTTCAGATGGGCTAACCAAAAACATTTGAATCAAGCGTGGAGTTCGACAGGGTTGTATCTTATCACCTCTGCTTTTCAATCTTTATGCAGAGAAGATCTTCCAAGAAGCATTGGAATCAGCTGAAATAGGTATTAAAGTAAACGGTACCTATCTTAATAACATCAAATATGCTAATGACACAACCCTTTTGACAGATAATTTAAGTGATCTACAAAATTTAATAGATAAATTTAATCATCATAGCATAAACTTTGGTCTAAAAATCAATGCAATAAAAACTAAATTCATGATCAAAAGTAGATGTAAAACACCATATAGCACAGCTACAGTTACAGTCGACCGTCTTCCAATTGAACGTGTTTCTAACTACAAGTATCTTGGGTGCTGGCTAAATGAGCAGTGAACATGTGAACGAGAAATAAGATGTATTAAAATAGCGGGAGGTGTATTTATTAAGTACAAAAAAGTTTTTTGTTGCAGAGATCTGAATTTAGATCTTCATTTACGTTTTTTGAAATGCTATGTATGGTCGATTCTTTTATATGGAGTAGAGACTTGGACCTTGACAACCACCCATATGAATGAACTCGAAGCCTTTGAAATGTGGCTCTACAGAAGAATATTAAAAATTTCATGGGTAGATCGTGTCACAAATATTGAAGTTCTTCGAAGAATAATTAAAGGCCGAGAACTTCTTACAGATATCAAAAGAAGGAAAATATCATATTTTGGACATGTGATGCTAGGTCAAAAGTACGAGCTCCTACAGCTTATTGTGCAAGGAAAAATTGAAGGTAAAAGAGGTGTTGGCCGAAAACAAATGTCGTGGTTCCACAACATCAGGAACTGGACAGGTATATCAAATATTGGTGATTTGGTACACATAGCGATGGATCGAAATGAATACAGAAGCATTTTAACTAGATTTTAGCTCAACTTTCAAGACATATGACCGCTAACATCCAGTAGTGGGTAGGCATCGAAGAGAGAGAACCAAAATACGCGTAACGCTCGGATTTTTAAAAATTTATAAATTGACAAAATGTAGAAAAATATTGTTTTTTGTTTATCTTATATATCTAAAATTATGTTTTAAAAAATATCTTATATTGAAAAGAATTTAAAATATACCTGTTATATGAAATTAAAAAAATTTTTTGTACTAAATTAACATTCAAATAAATATTTTTGTGTGTACGCGCGTATCGATTTACAGATATATGTCTATCTATATTGACGTACTGGCGTATAAAACTTATACGTCGTATGTTTTAATTTAGGTTAATTTAGGCCCTATTAAATGAAAAGTTTATTCTAAATTTAAAATACATGTTTTTTTTATAATGAAAAACTCTTTTTAGTTTTACTTTGAAATAACGCACGAATTTTATATAATGCATTATATAATCTACCAAAAATTGTTCATGAAGAGTAGGTAGAAGTTGTTTTTAAATGGAAAGCTAATTTTTTTTCAGGAGTATATAATTGTTAGATTAATTATCCTACATAATATTTGACATGTTAAAATTATCTGTCATTTGTAAAATTAATAATATTTAATATATTTAGATAATGAAAAAAAAAAATTAAAAAATTAAGGTTTATTGCTTAAATATATAAAGACTATTTTTATACCCGTATGACTATATAGTCAAAGGGTATAATAAATTTGCCATTACGTTTGTGACGCAGAGAAGGAGGGGGGGTAGATATAGACTCAAGTGTATGGATCGGATCAGAATCTAAAAATAAATCGATTTAGCTATGTATGTCCGTCCGTCCGTCCGTCTGTCTGTCTGTCTGTCTGTCCGTCCGTCTGTCCGTCCGCACGATAACTCAAAAACTAAAGCAGCTAGGATCTTGAAATTTTCGCAAATTCGTTTTTTTGCAATAGCCGCCATCGCTATTTAAATCCAGCCATTTTGGTCCATGGGTTCGGGTAGCTGCCATACAACTTCTTTTTTTATATGAGCATTACTCTGTAGCTATTACAGCTGCGTGTCTGAAATTTTGCCAAAAGTAGTTTAGTTTTATGGCCAAAGTTTCTGCAAAATTTGGTTGGTCTAGTGGAGTGGGTTCGAGTAGCTGTCATAGAACTTCTTATTTTATATGAGTATTACTCTCTACCTAATGAAGCTGGGTGTCTGAATTTTTGCCAACAATTGTTTAGTGTAATGGCCAAAGTTTCTGCAAAATTTGGTTGGTCTGCTGCAGAGGGTTCGAGTAGCTGCCATACAACTCCTTATTTTATATGAGCATTACTCTCCACCTAATGAAGCTGGGTGTCTGAATTTTTTCCAAAAATTGTTTAGTGTAATGGCCAAAGTTTTTGCACAATTTGGTGTGTCTACGATAGAGGGTTCGAGTAGCTGCCATACAACTCTTTATTTTATATGAGTATTCCACTACACTTAATAAAGCCAAAAGTAATTAACCGGATAATATAATGTATATGTTACGGTCATACGGGTATCCCAGAGTTGACACAGTCTACTCTACTACACTCTTCCTCGTTTAAAATGAAAAAGTTAAGTGCTTATTGGTAATCAAATAAAAAATATGATTTAACATAACCTATTCAAGAGAAAATTCATCTATTATGGAAAATTTATTTAAAGCTATCTGCTGAAAATTATTTAATTATCTACTCCTCTCATTTACTCTTTTTCAAGAGCTGGTGTGGTGTAGCTGGCAGTAGGTGAGAGTAAAAAAGTGTAGTTTATTCCTCATATAGGAATCCAAGTAATAACCTTTGTTTGTTTGAAGAAACTTATGAGTCATAAAAAAAATAAATAAATAAACTAGACAAATAGGTATAATATCAAGTAAACTAAAGAATTCAGAAACATTTTTTGCATACATACATTTGGAGTAAAAATTTCAGATTTTATTATTGAAATGTAGTGCCTACTTGCCTATGTAGCTAAATTTAAAAATAGAATAAGGGGAGGAAAAATTTATCAATTTTTTAATTGCTTAGTTAGTTTTTTTTTAATATCTTTGTAGATATGTTATTAATCTTAAAATTGTGACTTTAAACAAAATCTCGACTTCTGTCAACTTATTATTTTGTGCTTCTGGCAGCTTTAATACAATATAATACTAAGTACTAAACTTATGAATTATGATATGTTAAATTTTGTTGTACATATTATGTATTCATAGAGCTTTTTAATTAGGATATAGAATACATACAACATAGTTCAAATCGTACTAAAATGTTTAGAAAAAAGTACACTTTTCTATATGTAGGACAGCATTAACTCGAACTTTGGCTACTTGACTTCACTAAATATGTGTATGTATTTATTTAGAAAAATCATGAAATTATCAGAACACTATTTATATTTAGAATGTAAATTGCTTTTTTTGTGTAATAACTGTACAAAAACATATTCCCTTTTTAGCGCATTAAGCTACAGGAATAAAATTGAAAAATACTTAAAAACGTTTTTATAATTGAAAAAATTATAAATGTTTTTTTAAGCAAATTTCAAACGCTAGAATTGTTGACAACATTGTTGCCATAAATTTAATTATGTATAGGGAAAAAAAAATGGAGTACAAAAAATTATTGTTTCTCCCTGCTTAAATTTAAGATATTTTTGTTTTGACATTAACGGAGTTGTTGCAATTAAATTTGTGCTTGAATTTAAGTTCTATGAAGTGGTTGAATTGCCCGGTGTGTTGGTCATTCAACTTAAACTTGTATTACTGACCGGAATCTCAATTAAATTTAAATCAGACTTATTAAGCGAATAAGTAGCTAAGTTAAACAAAGGAAAATTGTTTTGAAATTTTACTGGTTAGATTTGAGTTAATAGAATGGGTTGTGCTTTATTCGAATTGAAAGTAATGTTTTTATTATTATTATTATTGTTATTTTTGATTGGTGTATTGTTAATGTATTATTATCTTTTATTAATTACAATTAAAATTACAATTAATCTTTTATTTTATAAGCAACTAGCTGCCCGGGCTATCGGCTTGAATTTTGTTTTTTAATAAGCTCTAATACAATCATAATTTAGTATTTAAACATTTTTATTAAATTTCATATTTATAGTGTTTGTTATTTGTTTTGTTTTTAAATTCTTAATATTAATTCATATATTTTAGTTTTGATTAGAAAATCTTGTAGTTAAAACTGGAGGAGCGGGTTTGATTAAGTTTCGGGCATTCGGATAGGATGTGTGTGATGGTTAACGGGGAGCTATTGCAAAATTGACATATGGCTTAAACTCGTTTTTGAGTAGGTATGAGTGTGTTAAGCTGGTATATCCTAATCTCATTCTAATAAAGCGCCGATTCATTTTGACTGAGGCGGTGGCTGGTAGTTTAATCGCTACTCGATGTTTGTTGAAAGTTTTATATGGGTGTGTGTATAATTCCCATTCAGATTTTACCGTATTTAAAATCTTTTTAGATGCCTTTAAGCTATGTTCATTTGGATGAGAATTATTGTGATGATTTATAAAATTTTGATTCCGCTCCATTTTAGACTTAAGAGTATCTAAATCGGCCAAAACTGCATCTCCGAAGCTTAATGAAATATCATTTCTGCTGGCATTTTCAAAAATGAAAACACATATTTTTGAAAAATTATTAATGGAACCTTTTAGTTCCTTAATTTAAATCATAAAATACTATATTGGAAGTTGAAATGTAGTTTTTTATTTTATCTATTTAAATTTTTATTACGTCACTAATAAATCTGTTGTTATCTTTGTTCAAATTAATTACGGTGTTGCTGAGTGATTCAAATATAATTCATATTTAAAAATATTAGCTAGACTAATATACCGTTTCATCTAATATATAAGATGATAATTTGTTTGTTTGTCCAGGATTCACGAGAAAATCACTATAAGCCGACAGTTTGAGGCTTCAGAACCGTTTTAAGCTTTTTCAGTTTTATAATGTCGAGTCGAAACGGTTCGACCGATTGAATTAAAATGTTGATGGAGTTCACAATTGATTTCCTATAACCCAACAAAATGGAAGGTTGGGGACAGGAGAAAGATAGGCATATGCTCGAGAATCATTATAAGTTTGCTGAAGTTTAGGACTTTAAAATTAAAACTTTTATGTTTTTATAAAACAGTAACTTATTCACCAGTGTATGTTTTTCCAGAATTAAATGTTATAATTAAAGATCCAACATTATATTTAGCATTTGTTAACAGGTTTTCTTGAGAGCATTGGGTTTATACTCTAAGTATCTATTGATTTCACTGTTATTCATAATTAATAAATTGATGAAATAACTAAATTATAATATCATTTATTTTTAAATATATTTTTATAAAAATAAATGATAAAATAGTCAGTTAAAAATCCTATACAATTTTTAAAAAAGTGATTTTTAAAAATCCTCGATTGTTTTCATCACTTGTTTTTAATTTCTCCATTCTAATAAAATATTGTGTGTAATAACTTCCTATTTTATTCAGTTTATTAAATGTAAGTTGAAAATTGTTAAAGAGGCTTTCAAATGCAAACAAAAAACGAAGAGAAAACCGTTTAAAAATTTTTAAATCACAATACGGAAAAGTACTATTTTTGACTTACAATATGCTAGAACGGAAAGTGCGAATCGTAATGAAAAATTTTCAATAAAATTCATTTAAATGTTTAAGCAAATAAAATTTTTAGAAAACTTCATTGCGTCGTCTCGGCAAACGGATTAATCGAAATTAACTAAAATTTTTGCAGCCTCTCTTTTGGAGTGCAAAATAAACCTGTAAAATTGGACACAGATCTGAAATAAAAATTTTTTGGGAAGCTCACTGAGTAACATTGGAGCAAAATTTCAAGTTAATCGGTTAAAATGTTTCGGCTCGACATCAAAAACATTGAAAAAGCTTCATTGCACCCTCGTGCCTAGGCGCTTTAACCGAACCCAACAAAAATTTGTATCAGCCTCTCTCTCCAACTGTAAAATAACCCTATAAAATTGGGCATTAATCGGGGAAACAAAGTTTTTGGAAGGTCGCCAGGCCGAAATGGGTTAATTCTAGTATTATATTTATGAACATTTTCTCTATTTATTAAATTTAAATTTGATTTAATATTACTATTTATTACTTTATAAAAATATTTACCTTTTTCAAAACAGATTAATTGGTTAATGTCTAATTCATTTGTTTTTTTTATACAAATACTTAGAACTAGTTCTGTAATTATATTTGTAAAGAATTTTAAGCGCTTTATTCATTAAAATACCAATTTGATTAATATGGAAATTTGAGCACTGGCTCCAACTACATATATTATACCTTATTCTTGGTAGTATATGACTATTATAGATAAGCTTGGCTGCATGCTGGGGAAGCATCTGGGGGTACATCTTTTTATAGCTAATATAATAGGCCTAACCTTTTTCTTCACGTTTTTGATATGATTGTCCGATTTCAAGTTACCGTCAATTATTATTCCCAGATATTTAACCTTATCTACTCTTTCATTAATTGTTTCCCTTATTTTAAGAGTAATATTTTCACTATTTTTTCTTTGTGTTTTAAATAACAAATAGTTGGTTTTTTTAGCGTTTATGCAGAGTTCATTGTAATCTAACCAATTACACATCGCATTTAGGTCCTTATTTAGTATATTTTCAGTTCTTGTACTGTCATAGCTTTAGCAAAGATATTAGTGTCATCTGCATAAACGTTATAATTTGAAATAAAATTATTTTCCTGCATATTCATTATATATAAGAGGTACAACAGCGGTCCTAGCAGTGAGCCTTGTGGTACACCTGTTTTTATAATAAGTTCATCGCTAAGCACTTCGTTCACTTTAACACACTGAGTCCTATTTGTTAAGTAAATGCTTAATAAAAGATTACTAGTACCTCTTATACCCAATATATCTAAAAAGCTAATCAGTCTACGATGATTTACCACATCAAAAGCTTTCGTAAGATCAATACAACCGACGAAATATCCTTCATCCTGTGCGTCATAAATATACTCTAACGTAGCTGATATTGCGGATTCTGTACCACTGTTCCCTAGGAAACCATATTGATTTGGATCAAAACCGATCATTTTTGAAATAAAATTTCTTATCCTTATATTAATTACTTTTTCATATACTTTGGATATTGAGTTCAGGATGGAAATTGGTCTATAATTACCACATTCATTTTTAGATCCACTTCTATGAATTGGCACTATGTACGCTTTTTTTAATGAATCAAGCAACACTCCTTCTTCAAGGCATTTATTTATCAATGTTGCCAATGTTTTTTTGATAATATTAACTAATTCCTGTACATCCTTTAACGTTATATTATCTAATCCTGGGGCTGCATTTCGTTTCAGTAACAATGTTTTTTTGATAATATTAACTAATTTCTGTAAATCCTTTAACGATTTATTATCTAATCCTGGGGCTGCATTTCGTTTCAGTAACACGTCTAAGAAATAATGTTTTATTATTTCTTATGTGTTCTATAGTTACTATATTATTTTTTTTTTATTCCTTTTATAATGGATTCTCCTACTTCATTAAAAAATTCATTTAACGTTTTTGCCGTTTCGTTTTCATTCTTTGTCCTTTCTCCACTTTTTTTACAATGCTTGTTATATGTTCTGAAATATCCTTATTAGTATTCCTAATAGTATTATTTAACCCTTTCCATAATTTCCTAGAGTCACTTCTAGCATTTTCAATGCTTCTATTATGGTTTATATATGGTTTTTTTTTTTTATCGACCTTTTTCTTAGATAGAGAATATTTTATCTTTTTATCTCTGTTATTTGGATCTGTTTTATGGCTATCGTATAGTGATTTTCAATTTTTAATTTTTTATATATTTCTAAATATATCGTCGGTGTTATCCATGTATTATTCCTAGTTCTAACCGACAATGGTGATCGAATAGACTGTTACTTTATATTGTAAAATGAATATCATATATATCATTGGAATTTGTTAAAATGTGATAAACTAAGGTATTGAAATGAGCTGCGTTTCTTGTACTTTGTGTTTTGTTTATTATACTATAACCAGTTGTTGCTATAATGTTTTTATACTCAATTACGGTATTAGAATTTTCAAATAAATTTAAAATAGGACCAGCAAAAAACATGTTTCCTTGCCATTATACAAATATGTTACTATTTTCCACTGGAGCCTTGTAAAATATACCAATTCTTAATCTAGGTGCAAAATTCTGAATTTCAATTACACTAAAATTATATTTTTCGTCTTTCAATACTTCGGTAAAATTTATATTATTTTTTATAAAGATGACAGTTCCACCACCTCTTTTCTCATATCTACAATTAAAAACTGTCCTATGGTTTGGAATATTATAAGTAGTGATTTCATTGCTGTATATTCATACTTCTGTTAGAATCACAATATCAATTTCTTCACATTCATTAATTAATGTTTCTAATTCATAAATTTTATTTCTTAACCTGCATATATTTAGATACAAAATTTTTAATTTACACGTTTCTAAAGTATTTGTGGATCAGACTGCCATTACGGTCTTCCAATTACATAATTTTGCGTGGAGTTCCAAATTGTTTGTAAATGTTCTCTGTATTTATTATATGTATGTTGCCTATATGCTGCTAGGTCTTTTTGTATTTCATTGTTGGTGATTCCCCTACTTTCATGGAATTTATAATATAATTCACGTAATTCCTGATAATTCGTTGGCAATCCTTCAATATCGATCAATACTTTGATATTTGTTTTCGTTATACCTTATATAACAATTAACAAATATCCTCTTGATCGTGCAAAAAAGACAAAAATAATCTAACCATATTGTATATCCTGTAGTCTCGTAATCGTGATAATACATATATACTATCACCATTTTTTTTTGTTAACTTAACAATTGGAGGTTCCATTTTATTTAAAAAGCTCTTGTTTACCAGTTGTAGATTTTTAGTACAAGCATTTTAGGAGAAGCATTTTCCATTTTTTCATTTTGCTGATACAGTGTTTCTCCTTTAATCCAGTTGTAGTATTTAGAAGATAATTCCTCTTTATTGGCACTATCGCTAACGCCAACGTTTTCGTTACTATTCTTAATTCCATCTTTATTATAACAGAATTCATATCTACTAGTATCATAAATATTATTAATATTACTATTAGTGTCTTTATTATTTTTATTATTTTTATCAATTTTACTATTATTATTATTATGAACAGCACTATTACTATTGATTTTATCATTATTTTTAACATTATTTTTATCATTATAATTATTAGTATTACGTTTATTAACTTTCTTGTCATTTATTAATATTCAATTTTTTTTTGACCAAAATTTACGCATGTAAGAAAGTATGCACGTTTTTTTTTGGTTTTTTTTAGATAATAGATTATAATTTTTATTATTGTAGCTACTCGAAATTTCAGCACTATTTTTATTTTTATCTTTAATATCTATCATACTAGCAGAATTACTATTATTATTGTATATATATTTTTTTGTTCTATTACTTATTTCATTACCATTATTAATCTTAACTCTAATACTATCATTATTTTTGTTTTTATTAGCAATATCATTACTAATATTATTAGAAATAATACTATAATTAATGTTATTATTGTTTTAAACTTAGAATTAGTATTATCATTATTGGTATTAGGATTGATATAAGCATAGTTGATACAGGAAGAAACACTTTTGTTATTACATTTAAGTTGTTATTTTTCACTTCTAACTCCTTTCATTGTAAGTATCCTTTTTTACGTTTTAACATATTTAATTTGTTCTGGTACACTAGGCATAATTTACTTAAGGTTTTGTGATTTACATCTTAACCCAAACTAAATTTTTCATTAGATTTTACACAATTTATACACTTATTGATTTCTTCTTTTTGGCATTCACTGGTTTTGTGTTTTCCGTGACAATTCAAACAAGTTTCAGTGTTTGTGAAGTCAACTGATTTATGGTTAAAACCTTTACATTTGAAACACCTTGGTACATTTATCGCCAATATTACGTTAAACATTTCCTTGCCATATTTGTTTACATTAAATACTTTAAACACTTTCATTTCGCTCCTTTCCAAAAAGGCGTTTTGTTTTTTGAGCTTTTTTCATGTGCACTATTTCTATTTTGGGTTTGATAGTCACTAGTATTTCCCGATCTTCCGTTGTCGCCATTTCAATTAATATCATTCCATTACTTTTGTTTTCAATATTTTTAATTTTCAATTTTTTTGGATCTACCTTAGTATTTAGATTACTTTTCGTTTTTTCACTTTTTTGTTTGTTTTTAGTTTTGATTATCAAAGGCAATTCTTTTTTCATTGTTAAATTACCACAGGTTTTACTATTTTTTACAATATCAGAAATTGACACCGTTTGACCCACATTCAAATTTTTATTTTGTTCATTTTTATCATTTAGTTTTGTGCGAAGCTTATCATTTTTTTTAATTGCATTAATAAATGATTCATTAACCTTTTCACCTTCTGTTTTAAGAACTTCGGTAATTTTTTCCATTTTCTGAATTTCTTTTTGTTGACTAGTTTTGATTTCTTCAAGCCGTAATCTGTAATTTGTTTCCATCGCTTTAAGTAAGTCGATCACTTCTTTTTCATTGTTCTTAATTGCTCTTTCAAAATCCTTTTTATATTCTTTTAAATAATCACTATTTTTTGCGACCGCTCGTTCCATATTTTGTACAATTAAGTCCAAATTTGGATGTACTTTACACAGTCGTCACATATGAACTTTATGTTCTTATTCGCAAAAAGTATATTTATTGTAGACTTATCTACCCCAGAACATTTTAGCGTCTCATGAAAAAATTTTTTGCATACTCCTGCAAATTCAATACCTACCCGTTTCACCTTTTATTTTTAACTTGCAAGTTTGGCACGAAGCCATTTCGCTTAACCAAATAAATAAAAAATAATTATTTTTATTATTTATTACCGCTGACACGTAATTTTTCGTTATTGTGTAATAATTAATTAATTATTAATTATAATCGATAAAGAAAAATAAAACACGTCCCGTACTGTTTTGTAGTTTAATTAAAAGTTTAATTTCATTCAATTTAAAGAACCTCTTTTAAATTTAAAAAAAATCTTTAACATGTGTTGAAATATAATACTGCAGCTTTAAATTTTGAAAATCTTTTGAAAACCAAATACTTTAGTTATTTTTAATTTATTTTCTTCCCATTTAATTAGTTGAAGACAAAAACTTTAAGTTTTCTAGCTTTCGAAGAAATGTGTATTTCGTGATCATGTTTATTGTCTTCTTTTTCTTTATCACCTTTTACCTCGTACTTAGCGAGGTAATATATATTTTATATTTTTTGGGTACATAAGATCCAATATTAAAGCAAATGTTGAATATTTCACGGTACTGTCGTAAGGTTACATTGTTTTCGGTATTATTACTTTGTTTTAGCCATTCTAGATACATTCTATGCATTTTTGCAACATTTAAATCTTCATCGATATATCTTTTATTAGTTCTGCTCCTCAAATAATGAGATTGTATAGCTGCAAAAAAATTTATATGTACTTTTACCTTTTCTTCACGTTTTAAAACTTGCTCGCCCTTTTATTTTTGATATTTTGTTGTTGTGTCTCCTTGAAGGTTTCCATCTGTAATATTTAATTTATCAAACGTAGAAACAGCGTTTGATTACTTATACATAAAGTATTCAGAAACATACTTTTACATACTTCTATTTTACTACTATTATTATAAGATGTAAGAAAATACAAAAAAGTACGGGAACGACGACTTTTACCTGAAACAACCGATGATAATTGGTTTTCGCATTCTTGAATGTGATTAAGAATATATTTCCATCGTAACATAATATTTCCTAGATTGTAAAATTTATTAAAATTTTTTTTTCATTTTTGCCAGCATTTAATGGAGCATGATTTCATTTCTTTCGCTGGAAGGTTTTTATTGGTATAATTTGAAATATAGCTTAATCCATGCAGTCTTAATGTTTTGACTATATTCTTTTACCAATTTTTTGGGTTTTTCACTCTTTTTTTTCCCTTTTCATTCAAACTGCTGTTACTAGTATCGAATATTATATTTTCACGATTTCTTAGTTTAGTAAATAGGCTTCCTGTAGGTGTAGTTGCACTACTGGAGGATGAGGGTAAGTACTCACTGCCACTATTTTCAAAGGCGACCAAATCTGTTGTAGAAAAGTTTTTATGTGAAAATTGATTACTGCATTTGAATTAATTTCAAATAAACGAACAATGCATGAAATACGCAAAATGGTACTGACGAATTTAAAAATTTATTTAAATTTTAAATTTTTTTAAAATTTATTTTATTTATAAAAACAAAGCCTAAAAGCTTGTTTAATTTCTTCCATATTTTCGTATTTGCGTTTTAGTGACGGTTATTATACCCGTATGACTATATTGTCAAAGGGTATAATAAATTTGCCATTACGTTTGTGACGCAGAGAAGGAGGGGGGGTAGATATAGACTCAAGTGTATGGATCGGATCAGAAACGAAAAATAAATCGATTTAGCTATGTATGTCCGTCCGTCCGTCCGTCTGTCCGTCTGTCCGTCCGCACGATAACCCAAAAACTAAAGGAGCTAGGATCTTGAAATTTTCGCAAATTCGTTTTTTTGCAATAGCCGTCATCGCTATTTAACCCCAGCCATTTTGGTCCATGGGTTCGGGTAGCTGCCATACAACTTCTTTTTTTATATGAGCATTACTCTGTACCTATTCCAGCTGCGTGTCTGAAATTTTGCCAAAAGTAGTTTAGTTTTATGGCCAAAGTTTCTGCAAAATTGGTTGGTTTAGTGGAGTGGGTTCGAGTAGCTGCCATACAACTTCTTATTTTATATGAGCATTACTCTCCACCTAATGAAACTGGGTTTCTGAATTTTTGCCAACATTTGTTTAGTATAATGGCTAAGGTTTCTGCAAAATTTGGTTGGTCTGCTGCAGAGGGTTCGAGTAGCTGCCATACAACTCTTTATTTTATATGAGCATTACTCTCCACCTAATGAAGCTGGGTGTCTGAATTTTTGCCAAAAATAGTTTAGTGTAATGGCAAAAGTTTCTGCAAAATTTGGTTGGTCTACGACAGAGAGTTCGAGTAGCTGCCATACAACTCTTTATTTTATATGAGTATTCCACTACACTTAATAAAGCCAAAAGTAATTAACCGGATGATATAATGTATATGTTACGGTCATACGGGTATCCCAGAGTTGACACAGTCTACTCCATTACACTCTTCCTCGTTTTTGAATTGTTTTTATTTTCAAATAAACAAAATATTATATAAGTCAATAATACACAAATACAAAAATTTTACGAAATTATAAAAGTTAACCTTTATTCCAAAAGCTTCCTTATTTAATAAGCCTAATTTTCTTGCGTTCCTCAAATAGTGGAAAAGCTAAATGAGACACTTTGGTTGCGATATAATAACCCGTTTGGGCACGATATCTAATGCTTTTTTTTAAAGTTTTATAACAGTATTTTTAAACTCTTAACTTTTGTAAAGTTGTTACTCCATAAAAAATTTTGAATGCAAATTTCTAATATTAAAAATAATAAAAATTAAACTTATAACGTATCCGATAATAGTATCCTTAAATTTTAATAACATAACATTTTCCATCCCTACATTTTTTCGTAAGCTTTGTTTTTTATTTACTTTAAATTTTTTTTTTATTTACTTTACATTTTTAAAAACAAATTTCATTACATCGATTATATTTTATTCAGCCATTGGCCAAGTTAACTACTATTGACATAAAGTATTGCTCATATCAAAAAAGAACTTGTATGGGAACGACTCTAACCTACTGCGTTGGACCAACCTAATGTATATCCGTGGAGCTAACTGAATGGATTACAGTAGCGATGACGGTTCTTTCATTAAAAATAATTTGTGAAAATTTCAGAATCGCACCTCTTTATTTTTGGAGTTATGCTGCGGACGAACGGACATATATTGCTAGATTAATTCACTTTTCGATTCTGATCCAATTCATGCCTCTGAGTCTATATCTACTCCCCTGTTTCTCTGCGCCACAAACGTAATTGAAAATTTAGTATACCCTTTTGACATTTACGTACAGGTATGATAATACTTACTTGTAAATTAGATAATACCCTGTTGAACGTTTCTGGTTGACAAATTTCAAATTTATTAAAAGAGTGAACTGCATTATCTAATAGCAACAGTTATATAAAACTAGAGGACCATCAGTAGCACCTATTTTATTTTACTATTTCATTTGAAACTAAAAGAAATAGATAATGCATTTTAAATTGTTTTAGTTCAATTTGTTTGTATGAATATTAGACAGTCAACTAACTTTACAATTTTCTAAATTCATTTAATCAAACAGAATAACTAGCAGCCAACTTACAGTTTGGGAAAATATTATTTAATTAAATTTTATTCATATTTTAATATAAAACAAATATTGTCCAACATTTAATACAATACGAAAAAATAATATAGAATATATTATAGAAAGAAGTTAACAAACCCTTCCAAATTTAAGTCTAGAACACTCCCCGTATCCAAAAACCTTTATATACCCAAAAACCTTTATATACACAAATTAATTATAATTGACTGAGCCAGTTTGGAGCCTATATGCTATAAAAAAAAAGAATTGCTTTGCTTTATACATATATAGATTATAAAATATAAATTTAAATTTTGAAAATTTCCGGGCAACGCCGGTTAAATCTGATAGGGTTTAATAAATCTTCTTGGGCATTTATTTATAATTTAGATGAACTTTTTATGAAAAATATCGAGTTTACTTAATTTAATTTGGGATGTCCTACTCCAAATTGGATTTATATAATTTATACGTGACAGAAAATAGCAACAATAATTACAATGAATCATATTTGCGTTTAAAAAGTAACGAAGTTTACGTAAAATAAATATAAATGGAGTTATGTTTCGTATAACATGAGCTGTATGATAATCCCATTTAAGTTTATTATCTAAGACTACACCTAATAATTGAGTGACTTTACTATTTCTATCGGCTACCTTTGTATGAATAATCTATATAAGTAAAATTTATATTTCCAAATAACGGGTCCCTAATTTAAAACATTGGTAATGTTTCCATCGATAATGACACAAGCGTGCTAATAGGTTTCTCAACAAAAACATTGAAACCTCACACGCAGCCTATTAATCTAATTGAATTAAAATCCCCTCCTCCAGTTCAGTGCAACGTAAATAATTTTACTGCAGTAATACTAAAAATAGTGATACAAATAACAATATTGATAGTAATGATAGTAACAATAATAATAATGATAATAGTAGACATAATAGTAGGAAAAGAAATATTAATGGAAATAATAATAATTATAAAGTTAAAAACGGTAGAAATATTATAAATAAAAAAATAATGCTAAAAGTAAAATTAACAACGAGGAGGAGTGCAGTAGAGTAGACTTTGTCAACTCTGGGATACTCGTATTACCGTAATATGAATATTATATCATCCGGTTAATTACTTTTGACAAAATTTCAAACACCGAGCTTTATTAGATGTAGAGTAATGCTCATATAACAAGTAAAGAAACAGTCAGTCGGTGCAACCGACTTAGAAATACCCTACACCTATTTGGTTCAAATTTAATGACATATCCATAAGTCATTTTAACATCATAGAAGCTGTTATTAATTTGATCGTAAGACATAGCTAACCAAATGAACTGTATAATACTAAAAACATTTTCTAATTACCCTATCTATTAAAAAATACTACAAATTCTTACTAATTTATCTATTTAAAATATTAAAAAACAAACAAACTTGAAATAAATAAAAATATATTTATTCCAATTCAATTACAAAATGAAAAAATTCTAATTATTAAATTTTGTGATAAAAAGTTAATCAAAGCATAATATATTTAATAATCCAAATTTTTCAAAAAAGCAATTATTTTAAATGGTTAGTTTATATACCTAATAGAAAAGCTTATAAACGCAAAATATGCAATAAATGTATTTCTAAAATACAATTAAAAATTTACACCTTTTCATATAATTCATTTAAATATAAAAATAAATTTTACATAAATGCAGCAAGTACCTTTGAACATAGCTGAACCACTACAATTAAGTCTAGATTTCGGAGGCACATAGGACATAGGAAGTATATTCTTTGGCTTCGAAATTAAACTCGACCACAACCAATTCCCATGGTACTTTCATTACTAGTAACCTACTGTTAAATTTCATCAAAATACCGGCATTATTTTTTGAGTTATGGTGTTTGTAAGATATATGTTTGTTAGTCCTTGAACTTTTCAAGGGTTACAGGACCCGAAATTATGGTACGATTTCGCCCATATGCAGTCCCGTCATACTTTCAATACTAGTTAACCCTTGTACACGATTGGAACGCTCTATCTTAATTTTAAGTTACTAGTTTTATTAATTTCGATGATAAGCTTTTACACATTGGGGGGTCTAAGAGAGGTTCTGAACCACCACTCCAATTGATCCCAAATTAGGGGGGCACGCAAGAAATAGTAAAGAACACCCTTGTGGCAAATTGGAAGCTTCTACATTTGTTTCAAGTTACTATCTTTATTAATTTCGAAAATATGCTTTAAGGGCCTAAGAACTGAGTGGCTGGTCCCCGATCCACTACTCCAATGGGGCCCAAATTTCAAAGACACTTACGAAATAGGAAGGGATACCCTGATACCAAATTTGGAGGTTCTATCTTCATTGGTTTCGGAATTATGCTCGTTTGGCCTAAATTCGATCAAAAAGTTCTAAGTTCCGAACCCATTGTCCAATCCTCACCGTACGTAATCACCGCCGTAGTTTCGCTGCCAATAACCTACAGCACAAATTTCATGAAGATAGCCTCATTAGTTGTTGAGTTATCGTGATTTTTTATATTTGTTCGTTAGCCCTGAAACCGATTAAAAGGTCCAGAATCCGAACCCATGGGCCGATTTCGCCCATATGCAATCCCCGCCGTACTTTCAGTCCTAGTAGCCTACAGTTAAAATTTCATCAAGATAGCTCCATTATTTTTTGAGTTATCGTGCCTACGGACGGACGGACGGACGGACGGACATGGCTATATCGACTAAGGCGGTCACGCTGATCACTAATATATATACTTTTCCATATCTAGCTCGCTTCCTTTAGGTGGTTACAAACACCATACCAAAGTTAATATACCCCTTTACCTATTCTATAGGTGTAGGGTATAAAAAAAGAAGTTGAATGGCAGCTACTCGAACCCGCTCCAGTAGACCAACCAAATTTTCCTGTAACTTTGGCCATTACACTAAGCTATTTTTGGCAAAATTTCAGACACCCAGCTCCAACAGGTATAGAGTAATGCTCATATAAAATAAGAAGTTTCATGCCAGCTACTCGAGCCCAATTTTGAAGAAACTTTGGCCATAAAACTAAATTACGTTTGGTAAAATCTCGGACACCCAGCTTTAATAAGTACATAGTAATGCTCACATAATTAAAAGAAGTTATTTCGCAGGTACTTGAATCCGTGGACCAAAATGGCTGGATTTAAATAGCGATGATGATTATTGCATAAAACCGAATTTGAGAAAATTTCAAAATCATAGCTCCTTTATTTTTTGAGTTATCGAGCGGACGGAAGGACATAAATAGCTAAATCAATTTATTTTTCGATTCAGATCCGATCCAAACAATTGACCTCCTTCTCTGGGTTACAAACGTAATGTCAAATTTGGTATACCCTTTTTGAATAATAGTCATACGTGTATAATAAAGGTAAAACCAATAGCAATAATAATAATAGTTCCTTGAATAGCAACAATAGAACTAATAATCGTAGGAATAAAATAATTAAATTAAAATTAAATAATAATAGTAAAAGGAAAAGCGCACAAATGTCCAGGAGGACAAAATTGAGGATATTTGGAACCTGCGTAAAGACCACCTTAACATATGGAAGTGAAACCTGGTTAGTTACGAACTACATCACACAGAAACTACAGGTTTTCATCAACAAATGTCTAAGAATAATATGCAGAATATACTGGCCGAACATAATAAGTAACCAGGACCTATGGAAACTTGCCAAAGTAGAACCAATTGGGTAAGAGATCAAAAGGAAGAAGTGGAAATGGATAGGGCACACACTTAGAAAGCCGCAAGATAGAATAGCAAGGGAAGCACTAGAATGGAACCCACAACGAACCCGAAGACGAGGCCGCCCTAATAACACCTGGAGGCGAACGATATCGGAAGAACTAACCTCAATTGAAAAAACATGGGAGGAAGCAAAGATAACTGCTCCGACTAGAGTCAGATGGAGATGCCTAGTAGATATCATATGCTCCCAAGAGGTGTAATAAGGACAAAAAAAAAAAAAAAATAGTAATAATAATCATAATATTAATAATAGTAATAATAATAATACTAATAATACCAATAATTATAATAATCATATAATAATAGTAATAATCATAACTATTACAATAATAATAAAAATAATAATAATAATCATAATAATAATTGCAAGAGCTTTGGTCTACCTGGTAGTAATGGTTATGATACTACTTGTAATTCTTCCAACTTACAAGTAGTTCCCCATAACAAGTTCATATTTGTCTCTCGTTTACATCCGAATACAGAACCTTTTGATATTTATCACCACCTATCCAACATTGATTGCATTCGAGATGGTGTTTCGATCTTCAAGATAGGAACTAAAAGGTGCTCATCTTTTAAAATAAGTATTCCTGATAATTTACTTCAATTCATAATAAATCACAATAGTTGGCCTCCTGGAATACTATTAAGGAATTCCAATAGCATAAAAATATATTACAAAATTCAAAAAATCTGAGAACCTCTTGATCTTCTACCAAAATATGAGGGGATTTCGTACTAAAACGCACTCGTTTTTAAAATCTATAACTCTTCCTCACGACATTTTAGCTTTGACGGAAACCTGACTCAACGCCAATTTCAATAGTGAGGAACTATTCTCTAAAGATTATTTAGTCTATCGCACAGATAAAAAAATTTTTTCCGCTCTTGACACACGGGGAGTTGGGGTTCTGTTAGCTGTAGGTACAACACTAACAAGCAGCTTAGTTGATTTACCATTTTCTAACCTATTTGAAGTGATTTGTGTCCAAATCTCTTTTAGTATCGCAAAAGCTAATTTATGCATTTTATTGGCCTAAATATCTCTCAGTAATCTAAATAAAGTTGAGTGTTATAGTAAGCTCACTATTAACAACATTAATTGCAAACTCACAACTTTTGATAGTCTTTTAATTCTAGGCGATTTTAATCTTCCAAATTCGAAATGGTTATGGTCTGATACAAATAATTTCTTAATTGCAGATAATGTCTCATTCTACTTTGAATAAATTTTTACTGAAGATCTTAATAGTCTAGATCTGTTACTAATAAGTTAGGCAGACAACTAGACCATGCTTTTTCTTCAAACCATGAAAATTGGTGGGCATCCCATAGCGAATTAACATTCACAAATAGATGACTATCATCCTCCAATGAATATAATTCTCAATATAAATCAATCTTATAAAACCTTTCTTAGAATTATTCCCAAAGTTTGAATTTGCTAAAACAAATTTCACATACTTAAACTCTCTCTTAGACTTCCTTCATCAAACATAAACACCTACCTAAAACAATTTTAAGAGAAGCTAATAACATGTTTTCGATTAGAAATTCCTATAAAATTTCATAAAAGTTCTAAATACTCAGTTTCATGGTCATGCAACGAACAGAGTTCTTTGAGGAACAAACGTGATTCTGTGTGGAAAAAATATATTAAAACTAACTACGTTGACCACTATAATACTTGTCTTGACATCTAAAATAGATTCAACTATTTAGCTGATATTCTTTGTAAAGCTTATTTATCAAGAATTAAATTTCAACTTTTTTCTAATCCGCGCGGTTTTTTGATTTTGTAAATAGTAAGACTGATGGGTATCCATCTGCTTTCCAATACGAAAATGCAACATCAAATAACTCGCAGATTGTTTCTAACTTTTTTGCCACATTTTTCTCCAAAACCTACCAAAATGAAGTATTTGAGCCAAATCTGTCGTATTTAAATAGTTAAATTCCTCCATCTCATTCAACTATTGACATTAAGAGAATTCTTATAATAGAAGACATTTTAATGCCTCACCTTTTGGCTCTTAAAGATGATTTCTTAGACGGCCCGGACAGGGTTCCACCAATAATATTAAAACAATGTGCCCAACATTTAATGTGGCTGCTTCCCCGACTCCTGAAAACTTTCGTTTATCAATCTAGTATATAAGAACGGGACTCTTGATGATGTTACTAATTATAGACCAATTGCTAAATTATCATCTATTCCTAAATTGTTTGAAAAAATAATTTGCTCTTTCTTCGTTGACTATTCTCAACAATTCATACCACCAGAACAGCATGGCTTTCAAAAGGGTAGGTCTTCGGTTACCAATCTTACCGAATTTGTTTCTGATGCGTTAAACATCATGGAAACTACAAAAAAGGTGGACGTGGTATTCACTGATATCATTAAGGCCTTCGACTTGATCCCCTATAAAATTATACTTGGAAAGCATAAAGAATTAGGATTTTCAAATAATAGGATAAAATGGTTATCATTATATCTGTCATATAGGTCTTACAAAATCCTTTTTAGATTTACAACATCAGTTACTTACGTCGCTAACTCAGGAGTCCCGCAAGGAAGCCATCTAAGTCTCTTAATTTTCATAGTTTCAACCTTTAACAGTCCTCAAAGTCTATCCCACTCCTACCTTCTTGATGATTTAGAGCAGGCTCAATGATCAAATACGATTAAAATATAAACGATCAACCTATAAAAAGAACGGATCGTGCTTCTGATTTGGGACTCATCCTTGATAGTAGGTTGGATTTCAAGAATCACTATAACTATATAATTAATAAGCTAACTCAACTCTTGGCATGATAAATGAATTATGTTTTTTTATACATATATGTTTTTTTATACATAAATTTACTTATACATACCTACTTAAATTAACTTAATGCTAAGATAATCAAAAACAAGTAAAGAAACAGTCAGTCGGTGCAACCGACTTAGAAATACCCTACACCTATTTGGTTCAAATTTAAGGACTTATCCATAAGTCATTTTAACACCATAGAAGCTGTTATTAATTTGATCGTAAGACATAGCTAACCAAATTAACTGTATAATACTAAAAACATTTTCTAATTACCCTATCTATTAAAAAATACTACAAATTCTTACTAATTTATCTATTTAAAAATATTAAAAAACAAACAAACTTGAAATAAATGAAAATATATTTATTCCAATTTAATTACAAAATGAAAAAATTCTAATTATTAAATTTTGTGATAAAAAGATAATCAAAGCATAATATATTTAATAATCCAAATTTTTAAAAATTGCCATTATTTTAAATGGTTAGTTTATATACCTAATAGAAAAACTTATAAATGCAAAATATGCAATAAATGTATTTCTAAAATACAATTAAAAATTTACACCTTTTCATATAATTCATTTAAATATAAAAATAAATTTTACATAAATGCAGCAAGTACCTTTGAACATAGCTGAACCACTACAATTAAGTCTAGATTTCGGAGACACATAGGACATAGGAAATATATTCTTTGGCTTCGAAATTAAACTCGACCACAACCAATTCCCATGGTACTTTCATTACTAGTAACCTACTGTTAAATTTCATCTAAATACCGGCATTATTTTTTTGAGTTATGGTGTTTTTAAGATATATGTTTGTTAGTCCTTGAATTTTTCAAGGGTTCCAGGACCCGAAATTATGGTACGATTTCGCCCATATGCAGTCCCGTCATACTTTCAATACTAGTTAACCCTTGTACACAATTGGAACGCTCTATCTTAATTTTAAGTTACTAGTTTTATTAATTTCGATGATAAGCTTTTACACATTGGGGGGTCTGAGAGGGGTACTGAACCACCTCTCCAATTGATCCCAAATTAAGGGAACACGCAAGAGATATAAAAGAACACCCTTGTGGCAAATTGGAAGCTTCTACATTTTTTCAAGTTGTTATCTTTATTAATTTTAAAGATATGCTTTAAGGTCTTCGGAAATGTGTGACTGGTCCCCGACCCAGTACTCCAATGGGACCCAAACTCCCAAGACACTTAGGAAATAGGAAGGGACACCCTGATACCAAATTTGGAGGTTCTATCTTCATTGGTTTCGGAATTATGCTCGTTTGTCCTAAATTCGATCAAAAAGTTCTAGGTTCCGAACCCATGGTCCACTCCCGACCTTACGCAATCCCCGAAGTAGTTTCGCTGCCAATAACCTACAGCACAAATTTCATGAAGATAGCCTCATTAGTTGTTGAGTTATCGTGATTTTTTATATATGTTCCTTAGCCCTGACATCGATTAAAAGGTCCGGAATCCGAACCGTTGGGCTGATTTCGCCCTTATATAGTCCGCGCTGTACTTATAGTACTAGTTAACCCTTGTACACAATTTGAACGGTCTATCCTAATTTTAAGTAACTATTTTTAGTAATTTCGATTATAAGCCTTTAAAACTTGGGAGGTCTGAGAGGGGTACAGAACCTCCACTCCAATTGATCCCAAATTAGGGGAACTCGCAAGAGATAGTAAAGAACACCCTTGTGGCAAATTGGAAGCTTCTACATTTTTTCAAGTTGTTATCTTTATTAATTTTAAATATATGCCTTAAGGTCTTCGGAAATTTGTGGCTGGTCCCCGACCCACTACTCCAATGGGACCCAAATTCACAAGACACTTAGGAAATAGAAAGGGACACCCTGATACTAAATTTGGAGGTTCTATCTTCATTGGTTTCGGAATTATGCTCGTTTGGCCTAAATTCGATCAAAAAGTTCTAGGTTCCGAACCTATGGTCCAATCCCGACCTTACGCAATTCCCGAAGTATTTTCATTACTAGTAACCTACAGCACAAATTTGATGAAGATAGCGTCATTAGTTGTTGAGTTATCGTGATTTTTTATATTTGTTCGTTAGCCCTGAAACCGATTAAAAGGTCCAGAATCCGAACTCATGGGCCGATTTCGCCCATATGCAATCCCCGCCGTACTTTCAGTCCTAGTAACCTACAGTTAAAATTTCATCAAGATAGCTCCATTATTTTTTGAGTTATCGTGCCTACGGACGGACGGACGGACGGACGGACATGGCTATATCGACTAAGGCGGTCACGCTGATCACAAATATATATACTTTTCCATATCTGGCTCGCTTCCTTTAGGTGGTTACAAACACCATACCAAAGTTAATATACCCCTTTACCTATTCTATAGGTCTAGGGTATAATAATCGTTGTGTAAAATTTATTAATTTATTAAAACAATTAAACAGGAATGCTAAATTGCATTTCCTATTATTGTTAAAATATAAAATGTTTCACTTATAAAAGATGAATGTGTTACTAAATTATGTCAACATATGTATCATGCTACATTATATCAACATATGTATCATGCTACATTATATGTCAACACAATATTATATAACTTTCGTTGGTCAAAGTAGTTTTCTGATCCCTATATAACAAAACCGATGTTCGCTATTTTTTTAAGACCTATACTTATGCAAGCCAAGTATGATCTCCCTATCGTGATATAGACATTTCACGTATTGAATCAGAACAAAAAAAATTTCTCCGTTTCGCTCTACACGATCTTGCTTGGGCAGATCCAATACGTCTTCCGCCATATGAAGCTAGACTTCTTCTATTAATATGAACTCCCTTCAATCACGCCGTCTGTTGGCGCATTTAATATTTGTTCAGCAAATTATTCGCGGTGAAATTAATTCACCTGTTATTCGTGAACCAATGAGGTTCAGGGAATATTTGAATAATTTAAGATCGGTCGAGCTCTTTAACATCTCACACCATTCTGCGGACTACGGTAAATTCGAGCCAATTTCGCGTGAGAGAGACTAACTTAAGGTCTGAGCTCTTTCATACTAACTTTAACAAATTAACATTGAGAGCCAGACTTCACGAAAGCATGAGTAGTTCTTGTAGTTAGTATAACTGATCTAGCATTCGTAAATTAGCTTGCACTTGTTTTAGAGCCTAGCATTGCTCAGTGTTATTGGCATGAGTTTTAAGTTTATTTTCATTAGTTTTAATAAATTCATTTGATTAAACATATTATAGGTTTTTGATAGTTGATCATCATTTTACTAACACACTAACCCTTGTAAATCATGAATTTCAGTTTATTGTGATGGTTCACTAAGTGAGCGGCATTTACTGATGCTTGATTTATTTTTATTTATTTATTTTCAAAAAAAATCATTTCAAAGAGCATGTTATGCTCACTTGGTCTATGGCATACACCATAACCAGATCATCTGCATACGAGAATGATTTACCTTTAGTTTGTATTGACGAAAAACCACTTATGTAACATGCGAATAAAGTTGGGCCGAGTGAACTTCCTTGAATCACGCCATAATCTATGTTTGCAATATTACTTTTTATTTCATCACATTCTGTATATTGTTTACGATTTTCTAAGTAGCTTTCGAACCAATCTAGCTCATTGCCTATTATACCACATTCAAATAATATTCGTAATAATATTCGTCGATCTACCGAATCAACTAAAGCAACTTTTTTTTTTGCACTTATACTATTTTGTACTTGTGTTATAACATCGCAAAGTGTCGTACTTCCCAAAGCCATATTTTTCTTTGCTCAACAAATTTTGTTTACCAAGATAATTTGTCAATTGTGTGTTAACTACAGTTTCCAAAATTTTGCTGAACACGGACGAGATTGATATTGGCCTGAAATTATTCAAATCTTCTTTGTCACCACTTTTTTTGTAAACAGGCAAAACTTTGTTAATTTTTAGTTCATCTGGTACCTTGCTTTCCATAAATGAAAGATTAACCAAGTTCATAATTGGTTTTGCGAGTTCAGTTTGACAAATTTTTATTAGGTTGGTTGAGCTATTATCGAAACCTGCGGCGTAGGTTTTTGAGAGCTCTTTTATGACACTTAGTGTTTCATTTTCATTAATAAGTTTTAGTTCAAATTTACTTTGCGTTCTTGCTCTTGGTACATATACATATTTATCGAAGTTCTTTGCCAGATCGCTTCCGACATTGCAATATAAATTATTAAAATCAATTATTCTGTTAGTTTGGTTACAGTTTTCAAAAAATCATTATTTCGTTTCTGGAAAAAATTATCAGTAACTAATTCTTTTATAAGTTTCCAAGTTTTTTGCAGATTGTTTTTAATTTTACTAAATCTATTGGAATCATAATTTTGTTGTTTTTTTCGTTTCATGGCCGTAAATTTATTTAACCAAAAACAATATTTTTCTCTTATTACGTCACTTTCACGATCTAAAACATATTAAGCATACCAATAGTTTTTTCTTTTCATCAATTCTGCACACTCTTTATCAATCCATGGTTTGCTGAATGTTTTATTATTTTGCTTCTGTTTAGTAAAAGTATTTTTTTCTATTAAATTTCGTAAGTTTTTTACTACATTTTTGTACGCTAAGTCGGCAACACCACTCAAGTTGTCAAAATCGGTATTTACTATTTGACGCTTAATGTTATTGGTATTAACATAATTGAATTTTTTTACTTCAGAAGTTTTGTTTACATATTTATGTTTTTTTTTTTTTTTTTTTTTTTTTTTTTTCCTTATTACTCCTCTTGGGAGCATAGGATATCTACTAGGCATCTCCACCTGACTCTATTTGGAGCAGTTATCTTTGCATCCTCCCATGTTTTCTCAATTGAAACTAGCTCTTCCGAAATCGTTCGCCTCCAGGTGTTATTAGGGCGGCCTCGTCTTCGGGTTCCTTGTGGGTTCCATTCTAGTGCTTCCCTTGCTATGCTATCTTGCGGTTTTCTCAGCGTGTGCCCTATCCATTTCCACTTCTTTCTTTTGATCTCTTGCCCAATTGGTTCTGTTTTGGCAAGTTTCCATAGGTCCTGGTTGCTTATTATGTTCGGCCAGTATATTCTGCATATTATCCTTAGACATTTGTTGATGAAGACCTGTAGTTTCTGTGTGATGTTGTTTGTAACTAACCAGGTTTCACTTCCATATGTTAAGGTGGTCTTTACGCAGGTTCCAAATATCCTTAATTTTGTCCCCCTGGACATTTGTGCGCTTTTCCATACTGGCTGCAGGCGACCGAACATTGCCCTGGCCTTTTTGATCCTGCTTTCGATGTCGGCGTTTATGTTACCGCTGTTATTTATGATGCAGCCTAGGTAGTGGAAATTATCTACATAGTCGATTGGTGTGTTGTTTATCACCGGACGGCGTGGGTTGTTGATGTTAATGGCCATCGCTTTCGTCTTTTCGATATTTATTTCCAGGCCCACACTTCGAGCTAATGTTGCTAGATGGTCTATTTTAGCTTGCATATTATTTATTGTGTGTGATAGCAGGCAGATGTCATCGGCATAGTCCAGATCTTCTAATTGCCTGAAGAGATTCCATGTTAATCCAGTTCTTTTGGTACTAATCTCTTTCATTATGTCATCTAGCACTACTGTGAAGAGGATTGGTGACAGTGGACAACCCTGTTTTACTCCTATGTTGGTGGTGAATGGTTCGCTGGTATTACCATTGTGGAGTACTGAGAGTTGTGTCTCTTCATACATGTTCTGTATTATATCTATTATTTTTTCCGGCACATTTCGGTTTCTAAGTGCTTTCCATATGGCTTTTCAGCTTATACAATCGAACGCTTTCTTGAAATCGATGAAAACCAGGTATAATGGGGCTCGCCATTCTATTGACTGTTCAACGATGATTCTGAGCGTATTAACCTGGTCTATGCAACTTCTATGGGGACGAAAACCTGCTTGTTCATCTCTTATTTGGTTCTCAAGTTTCTCTTGCAGCCTTGTTTGTATTATTGTTGCCATAATTTTGTAGATTGTGTTTAGCACTGTTATGCCTCTCCAGTTGTCGCACTTGGTCAGATCACCTTTCTTTGGAAGTTTGATGATTATTCCATTTTTCCATGTGACCGGTAGTCTGCCCTCATCCCATGCTGTTGTGATGTGAGGTTCTAAAAGCTCGGCTGATGTTTCTGGATCTATTTTTATAATTTCTGCTGGGAGCCCATCTTCGCCTGTTGCTTTGTTTATTTTTAGCTTTCTTATTGCCTCTTTGATCTCTGCTTTGGATGGTTTATTTATTCTGATGTTGTAATTGTTATTATTTGTGCGATTTTCTGGTCTGGTTTCTTCTAGGTTGGGGTCGTTGTTATTACTGGATTCTGCGAAGTGTTGTCTCCATATTCGGGTTTGTTCTTCGGGACATGTTATTAGTTCACCATTTTGATCCTTGATTGGGTGATTTTTGTTGTTTCTTCTGCCAGTGAGCTGGTTTACGATTTTATGTAGCTCTCTTGTGTTGTTGTGTATGGCAGCCGTTTCCGCCTTATTTGCGAGATCGTTAAAGTATGTTCTTTTATCTCTTCTTGCAGCACTTTTGACTTGTTTAGCTATATTATTGTATTGTTGTCTTATAGCGTTATTGGTATTCAATTGCTGTTTTAGGTTATTTCTTTGTGTTATTAGATTCCAGGTGTTATTGGAAATCCATATCTTTCTTTGCGGCTGAATTGTCCCTAGGTGTTCTTCTGCTGTGTTTTTGAGGGTCTCGACAATGTGGTCCCATGTGTGTGGTTGGTTTATTGGGAGGGTTTGGCGTATTGTTTCTACGATGTTATTTCTTATTTCAGTGTTACGGAGTTCTTGGAGGTTTATCTTTCTTCTCATGTTTCTTCTGGATCTTCTTTTGTATTTCTGCCATATTCTTACATCTCCGGTTATTAATTCGTGGTCGCTTCCTATATCTGCACCTCTCTTGTTTCTGACATCTTGCAGTGTGTTTCTCCATTTTCTGCTGATACATATATGGTCAATTTGGTTTTTCGTTTGACCGTTTGGTGAGGTCCATGTATACTTATGTATGTCTTTATGGGGGAATAACGAGCCGCCGATAATTAATTGGAATGTCTGGCATATGTCTATGAGTCTCTCTCCGTTATTGTTTCTAACTCCGCAGCCATGTGTCCCTATTGTATCTTCTATACCTTGATTGTCTGATCCTATTTTAGCATTGAAGTCACCCATTAGTATCGTAATATCTCCTTTCCTTATGCTGTTTAACGCCGTTGTTAGTTGTTCATAGAAGTCGTCTTTAATCTCGTTTTCTGCGTCTTCTGTAGGAGCGTAGCATTGTATTATCGTTACACTTTTACTTTTTGTCGCAAATCGTGCCATGAGTATTCGGTCTGATATTGGCTTCCAACTGCTTAGTGAGTTACGAAAATTCCTTGATATTATGATACCTACTCCGCTTTCACCACCCCTATCTTTTCCACTGTATATTAGTTTGTTCCCATTTGATGTTATTTCTTCTCCACTTTTGTTCCACCTCATTTCGCTAATTCCGAGGATATCTAATTTATATTTGCTCATTTGCTGTTCTACTTGCGCCAGTTTGGATGCTTCACGTAGCGTTCTGACATTCCACTGTCCTATTCTTGTCCTTTTGACTGCATTAAATGTTGTTACCGTGAATTCATTATTGTATCCGAGGCTCTGCCTTGTGTTTCGAATCGTTTTTCCTTTTTTTCAATTAAGTAAATGATTAGTCTACTGTAATCTATCTACAAGATGTCGCTTCTTAATTTTTTCCCTAGTGTCATCTATCGGTCAAGTAGAGAAACCGTGTCATGTTTTTAGGTGCGTACTGCCATTGTAATTGCATATGACAATTGCAATTACATTGTTGTTTCTGTCACATATGTCATCTCTGATCATATGCACATATAGGTTATTATTTTATTCAGTATTAGTTATTAGATTATAGAGTAAAGCTGGAAACACGATTATAGGTATATTTTTATATTATTTGTTACTAATTATTATTATATTTTTTTAGGTATAGAATTATTATATTATAATTTATTATATATTAATTTATTATAATTGATAATTTTTTATTGAATATGTTATCTCCCACCAGGATTCGAACCCGGGACTGCCACAGTGTTTAGATTGCGAGGTTGCGCTCTAACCACCTAGGCTAAGGAGGAGATATAACATATTTATGTTTACAATCACTTAATTCAATAAAAAAAGCCTTGTGGTCAGACAGGTCAGTATTTAACATATTAACTTTTATATTTTTAGATGAATCATTTGTTAGAACGTGGTCTATACAGGAACCTGATCCTAGTCTGGTTGGAAGTGAATTGCAGAGAATAAATGAATTTGATTCGACTATATTTAAATATTTATTTATTGTGTTATCTTGGTTAAGTGTGTTAAAATTAAAATCACCAGTAACTGTTGTGCTTTGTAATTAGTTTTCTAATTGTTTATCAAAAATTTTTAAAAAATTGTCTAAAGCAATAGAATTGGAATAAAGTGGTCTATATACGGCCAAGAGTTGTATATTCTTATTGTTGTTTTTAATTGAAATTGAAATTATATTGTTGATATTATCATTATAAGTTTGTGTAATTGTATAATCAATCGTTCCATTAATAAATAACCCAATACCACCGCCACGTCTGTTTTCTCTACAAACTAATACTTTTTTGAAATTATTTATATTAATTAGATCAATATCATCTTGAGTTAACCTAGTTTCTATGAAAACTATTCGTGAATTCCATCAAGTATGAGATTTATGTCATCTAGTTTATGCTAAATGCTTCTGATATTTAAATAAAAAATTTTTAAAGAATCGTTGTTTTCAAATTTTAACTCATTCTGGTCTTGGATATCAACAACTTGGGTATTATTAGGTAAAGTTTCTATTTCAAGCAAGTTAGTTTTCATTAAATTGTATTAAATCTTCTTGAGATGTAACTCTAATAATATTACTATTCTCTGTTTTACGAACAAAAACTTTACTCTGTTTTACTCAAGTGTATTGAATATTTTTATTTCTCTGTAAGTCCCTACATTTTTTGTAAAGAAAACTGAAATATGGAGTTAAGCGTTCGTTAATGTATATGTATTGCGATTCTGATTGCGAATTCATCGGGAAAATTTTATTATATATTATTCTTTTACTTTTTTTAGCTTCAATTATTTTATTTTTAATCTTGAGACTATTCAATTTTATAATAATTTTAGCATTCTCACCTGAATTTTTTGAATTATTTTTGGATACATATGTTTCCTTAATATCATCCGCTACTATGTTAATGTCCATCTCATTAATAATTTTCATAGCAACTTCATTCAAATTATTCTCAGCGACAATTGGAAGCCCAGATATTTCAAGTGTTTTATGATGTTTATTTTGCTTAATTATTTCAATTTCGTTTTTATTTTTTTTAACTTGTTCTTTTAAAATTTGATTTTCACTACGAAGTTGAATATTATCATCGATGAGTGTATCAAGATTTTCCTTGGTTATGCGTAGTTCTTTTTGTATTTCCTCAAATTTTTTGTTGTGTGCATCTAGATGTTTTAGTATCTGTTCAAGTTTTTGCATTATTCCTTCCTGGTTTGCTTCATTGACATTCATGGACAGTTTACTTTTCCTACGCTTTTCCTTACACATATTACAAACCATGGTTTGTTCCAATTTAGACCGATTTGATCAAGAACATCACTTGTATAGCCTGAACACTCTAGATGAAACCATAATTTACAGCTGCCATCACACTGAAGCCCATTATCCTTTCTAAGATTAATACTCTTCTTACATTTATCACAACTAAATTGGTTTGCCATTTTGAGTTTCGGCGTATGTATTTGATTATAAGGTAAAAATTTATTTTAAATTATTGTTTATGTATATAAAAAATTTGTTATAATTATAATTTACTTATTATAATTTAGCACAGTATAAAATACTGAGTTGTCAAAAATTTATAATATTAAATTTAAAAATAATATTTTATTTTTTTTATTTTAATTTATTGAGATTCAAAATTACACTTCCGGACAGTTTGGCAGTTTGAGTTATAAAGCAATTGTCTGATACGACATTATTTTAGTTTTCTTACATTTAGAAGTAAGCGAATGTTTTTATAGCCATTCTCCAATAATTTTAAGATAATTTTGAATGTAGGTTTTTAGATGCTCAGATATAGTAAAATCGGCCCATGGACTCGGATTCCTCTTCGGATACCCTTTAATCGGTCTATTGGCTAAAGAACATAAGTTAAAAATCACGATAACTCAACAGCTAATAAGGGAACTTTCATGAAATTTGTGCTGTAGGGTACTAGTCATGAAACTACGACGAATATTTCGTACGGTCGAGATCGGACCATGGGTTCAAATCCTAGAACTTTTTGATCGAATTTAGGCGTTATGGCTCTACGTTATTAATTATGAAAGTACCGCGATGATTGCTTATGATCGAGATCGGACAATGGCTTCGGATTCCTGAAGCTGTTGATCGAATGAAGGCCAAACGAGCATAATTTCGAAACCAAATATGATAGAACCTTAAAATTTGGAGCTCAAACGTTTTTTTTATTTCTTTTGTGTCCGTAAAATTTTTGGGTGAATTGGAATAGTGGTTTGCGTACCACCCCCATTATTCTCAAGACCTTAAAGCATATATTCGAAATTAATAAAGATATCAACTTGAATTAATGTAGAACATTTAAATTTGCTATAACGGTGTGTCGTGCTTTTTACTTTGTGTCCCCGCTATTTTTGACTTATTACCATAGTTAATACTCGTATATAATTAAGAAATTTTGTACGATACTTAAGTTGTGTTTAAAGGTATTTCCTGCATGTATTTAAAACTTATTACACCCTACACCTATCGAATTGGTAATGGGGTATTTTAACTTTGGTATGGTGTTTGTAACCACCTAAAGGAAGCGAGCTAGATATGGAAATGTATATATATTTGTGATCAGCGTGACTTCCTGAGTCAATATAGCCATGTCCGTCCGTCCGTCCGCCCGTAGGCACGATAACTCAAAAAATTATGGGGCTATCATGATGAAAATTTAACTGTACGTTCCTAGGACTAATAGTACGGCGGGGATTGCAAATGGGGGAATTTGCTCATTGGTTCGGATTATGGACCTTTAAATCGGTCCAAGGACTAACAAACATTTATAAAAAATCATGATAACTCAACAACTCTTAACGCTATCTTCATCAAATTTGTGCTGTAGGTTACTAGTAATTAGACTATGGCGGCGATTGCGTAAGGTCGAGATTGGACCATGGGTTCGGAACCTAGAACTTTTTGATCGAATTTGGGCCAAACGAGCATAATTCCGAAACCAATGAAGATAGAACCTCCAAATTCGGTATCAGGGTGTCCCTTCCTATTTCCTTAGTGTCCTTGAACTTTGGGTCGCATTGGAGTAGTGGGTCGGCCACACATTTCTGAAGTCCTTAAAGCATATCTTTAAAATTAATATAGATAGCAACTTCTTAGAAGCTTCAAATTTGTCACAAGGGTGTTCTTTACTATTTCATGTATGTCCTCCTAAATTGGGATCCGTTGGAGTGGTGGTCCAGTACCTCTCTTAGACCTCCCAAGGCTTAAAAGCTTATATACGAAATTACTAAAAATAGTAACTTAAATTTAATATAAAACGTTCAACTTGTGTACAAGGGTTATCTAGTATTACAAGTACAGCGCGGATTGCATATGGCGAAATCAGCCCAAGGGTTCGGATTCTCGATCTTTTAATCCGTCTAAGGTCTTAACTCATTCTTAACATATACAAAAAACAAGTAAAGAAACAGTCAGTCGGTGCAACCGACTTAGACATACCCTACACCTATTTGGTTCAAATTTAAGGACATACCCATAAGTCATTTTAACACCATAAAAGCTGTTATTAATTTGATCGTAAGATATAGCTAATCAAATTAACTTTATAATACTAAAAACATTTTCTAATTACACTATCTATTAAAAAATATTACAAATTCTTAGATAAATTATATTTAAAAATATTAAAATACAAAAAAACTTGAAATAAATGAAAATATATTTATTCCAATTCAATTACAAAATGAAAAAATTCTAATTATTAAATTTTGTGATAAAATGAAAATCAAAGCATAATATATTTAATAATCTAAATTTTTCAAAATTGCAATTATTTTAAATGGTCAGTTTATATACCTAATAGAAAAGCTTATAAACGCAAAATATGCAATAAATGTAATTCTAAAATACAATTACAAATTTAGAGATTTTCATATAATTCATTTAAATATAAAAATAAATTTCACATAAATGCAGCAAGTACCTTTCAACATACCTGAACCACTACAATTAAGTCTAAATTTCGGGGACACATTTGGCTTCGAAATTAAACTCGACCACAACCAATTCCCATGGTACTTTCATAACTAGTAACCTAGAGTTTAAATTTCATCAAAATAGCGGCATTATTTTTTGAGTTATGGTGTTTTTAAGATATATGTTTGTTAGCCCTTGAACTTTTCAAAGGTTCCAGAACCCGAAACATTGATACGATTTCGCCCATATACAGTCCCCGTCATACTTTCAATACTAGTTAATCCTTGTACACAATTGGAACGTTCTATCTTAATTTTGAATTACTAATTTTATTAATTTCGATGATAAGCTTTTACACATTGGGGGGTCTGAGAGAGATACTGAACCTCCACTCCAATTGATCCCAAATTAGGGGAACACGCAAAAGATAGTAAAGAACACTCTTGTTGCAAATTTGAAGCTTCTACATTTTTTCAAGTTGCTATCTTTATTAATTTTAAAAATATGCTTTAAGGTCTTCGGAAATGTGTGGCTGGTCCCCGACCCACTACTCCAATGGGGCCCAAATTTCCAGGACACTTAGGAAATAGGAAGGGACATCCTGATACCAAATTTGGAGGTTCTATCTTCATTGGTTTCAGAATTATGTTTGTTTGGCCTTAATTCGATCAAAAAGATCTAGGTTCCGAACCCATGGTCCAATCCCGACCTTACGCAGTCCCTGAAGTAGTTTTATTACTAGTAACCTACAGCACAAATTTGATGAAGATAGCGTCATTAGTTGTTGAGTTACCGTGATTTTTTATATATGTTCGTTAGCCTTTCGATCGATTAAAAGGTCCAGAATCCGAACCCATAAGCCGAATTCGCCCATATGCAATCCCCGCCGTACTTTCAGTCCTTGTAACCTACAGTTAAAATTTCATCAAGATAGCCCCATTAATTTTTGAGTTATCGTGCCTACGGTTGGATGGACGGACGGACGGACGGACATGGCTATATCGACTCAGGCGGTCACGCTGATCACAAATATATATACTTTTCCATATCTAGCTCGCTTCCTTTAGGTGGTTACAAACACCATACCAAAGTTAATATACCCCTTTACCTATTCTATAGGTGCAGGGTACAATAACGAGAACTCAACAACTAATGACGCTATCTTCATAAAATTTGTGCTGCAGGGACTTGGTAATGAAACTACAGCGGTGATTGCGAACGGTGGTGAATGGACAATGGGTTCGGAACTTAGAACTTTTTGATCGAATTTAGGCCAAACGAGCATAATTCCGAAATCAATGAAGATGGAACCTTCAAATTTGGTATCAGGGTGTCTCTTTCTATTTGCTTAGTGTCCTTGAAATTTGGGACCAATTGTAGTAGTGGGTGGTGGACCAGCCACGCAGTTCCAAAGACCTTAAAGCATATTTTCAAAATTAATAAAGATAGTAACTTCAAACAAATGTAGAAGTTTCAAATTTGGCACATGAGTGCACTTTACTATTTCCTGTGCGTTCCCCTAATTTTGGATCAATCAGAGTGGTGGTTCAGTACCCCTCTTAGGAAGGTTTAAAAGCTTATCATCGAAATTAATAAAAATAGTAGTATAACTAATAACATAACTAGTAACATATTAGTAAGATAACTAGTATTGAAAGTATGACGGGAACTGCATATGGGTGAAATGGTACCATGGTTTCGGGTTCTGGAACCTTTTCAAAATTCAAGGGCTAACGAACATACATCTTAAAAGCAGTATAACTCAAAAAATAATGTCGCTATTTTGATGAAATTTAAACTCTAGGTTACTAGTAATGAAAGTACCATGGGAATTGGTTCTGGTCGATTTCTTACAATGAGTTCGGATTCTAGAAGCTTTTGATCGATCTGAGGCCAAACGAGTATTATTTCGAAGCCAAAAAATATATTTCCTATGTGTTCCCGAAATTTAGACTTAATTGCAGTCGTGGCTCAGGTGGCTCCTAAGAAATCCCAAAATTAAAAAGCTTATCTTCGAAATTCATAAAGATAGAAACTTTAAATTTGATACACTAGGGTTCTTTCCTATTTCCGTTTTTATTTAACACTTTTATATTATGAAAAGTCTAAGAATTTTATTATAAAACATATTTTGTATAATATTTTATAAATTTAAAACAAAATATTTTTTTAAGAAACGATTAAATTCCTTTTTTTTTAATTTTTATTATATCATATATTTTATTGAATTATTAAAATAGGTGATACATAATTAAGATATTGTGTGCAATAATTAAGCTATATTCAAAGGTACTTGCTGCACTTATGTAAAATTTATTGTTATATTTAAATGAATTATATGACAAGTTCTAAATTTGTAATTATATTTCAGAAATACATTTATTGCATATTTAGCGTTTATAAGGTTTTCTAATAGGTACATAAACTAACAATTTAAAATAATTGCAATTTTGAAAAATTTTAATTATTGAATACATTATGCTTTGAACAGCTTTTTATCACAAAATTTAATAATTCATATTTTTTCGCTTTTGTAATTGTATTAAAATAAATATATTTTCATTTAATGCAAGTTTTTTTGATTATTAATATTTTTCAATAGATAAATTAGTAAGAATTTGTAATATTTTTGAATAGATAAAGTAATTAGAAAATGCTTTTAGTATTATAAAGTTAATTTGGTTAGCTAAGTCTTACGGTCAAACTAATAACAGATTTTATGGTTTTAAAATGACTTATCGATATTCCATTAAATTTGAACTAAATAGGTGTAGGGTATTTCTAAGTCTGTGGCACCGACTGACTGTTTCTTTACTTGTTTTTATATATAAATGAATTATGTGAAAAGTTCTAAAATTGTCATTGTATTTAAGAAATACATTTAATGCATATTTTGCATTTATAAGGTTTTCTAATAGTTACTTACATATACTAAGAATTTATTTTTTCAATTTTGAAAAATTTTAATTATTGAATTTTGTGATAAAATGCTAATCAAATTCAACATTTATTTCAAGTTTTTTTGTTTTTTAATATTTTTAAATAAATAAACTAGTAAGAAGTTTTATTATTTTTCAAACCAATAAAAGCTTTTATGGTTCTAAAAAGTTTATGGTAATGGCTTATGGACTTCTCATTAAATTTAACCCAAATAGGTGTAGGATATTTCTAAATCGGTTGCAACGACTGACAGTTTCTTGACTTGTTTAGTTTTATTTTGTTTGAAAAAATTGTTTTATGAAAATTTAAAGGTCTAAATAAATAATTACTTTTGTGCAGTTTAGAAGAGAAATTAAAGTTGAACATAAAAACAATATTGTCAAATTTAAATGGAGACTATCGAATATTAAATAGTCCTCACAACTGTCGTAAAATTTTTATTTAATTAGTTTTTGTTTTTTGTTTGTGATGAAAGATGTTCTGTTTTGGCCACCGCAAAGAATTAATTTTATATTGTAAAAAAGTGTTAGGTATTTGAAATTGTAAATGTAGTATATAAAATAATTGTAAATATTGTAAATACACAAAATTGTAAATATTGTAAATAAAACAATAAATTAAAAATTGTAAGATTTAAAAGTGAAATGTAATTTAGTCTAGTTTTAATATTTAAGTTTAATGTATAATTAAGTGTTAATTAATGCAATTTTGAAATGTTTTATATTTAGTAATAAATTAATAGCTACACAATGTTAAAAGAAAAAGCAAAATAAAAAATTCTTAAAACTAGTTTCAATATTAAATTATTATATGTATAAAGATGTAAAAAAATGTTAATTTATGAAGTTTTAATTTATTATTGTTTACTCAGATTGTTTTTAATAAAATGAATATCATTATACGATAAAATTTCGAATACTTTACTAGTTTCATTTGCACGTAAGAAAATTTCACTATTTTTATCCATAGATATTGCAGATAACAAGATATTTTAAATTGTTTTGCTTCGTGATACAATTTAGCCTAAAGAGTTGATATAAGTTACCAAAGTTAACTATAATCTCCTAATCTAAAACTGTTTTATTACATTTTTTATAAACTATAATCATATTTCTTTTATTGTAAAATGCATGATAAGCTAAAATGCTTATAAAATTAAATTAGAACAAAGAACTCTGTTAGTTATTTTATCAATACAAAAAATACAAAATGCGCTTTGTAAGCATTTTTATAAACTGACGCTTTCAAGTAGAGGTACAAAAATTAAAATTGTATTTTTAGTTATAAGTTTCGCTTGGTGTAATAAACACATCATTTTATGAAAATAAAAAAGGTCTTTTTAGCACATTTTCAAAAAATTTTGTAAAAATGTGCCTATATAGCTTCACTCTGTCCGTCCGTCCGTCCGTCCCTTTTTACCTACGATTGACAAAAAAATATCAGGAATGGATAGGTATTGCAATAAAAATAATTTAATGTTAAAACTTTTTTTTGTAGCCCTCCCCGTTACGGAGCTACAGCCCCACAAAGTTGAAAAAAGCCCCATATTTAAACAGTTATAATTAGAGTTCTATAAGGTATATCTCCAACCTGAAAACGGTAACAGACAGCTGCTTTTATAAGCTTTACAAGTTTTTAAAAGCCAATTGTATAGGGTTACCATACGATACTAAAATTTACCGTTATTCAAAACTAAGTTTTACAAAATTTTTGGTACCTCATAACTTCGGAACGGCTAAATCTAGAAACTTCAAATTTTGGGAGAAGTTTGATCCTTAAAAATAAGTAAGAGTCAGTTAACAAAATTCTTTTGTCACGCCCCCTCTTTAGGAGCTGTAAGGGGTCGAAAATTGAAATTTTGCTAAAAATTTAGCTTTTAAACACCTATAACTTGAATACCTGTCAAAAATTTTTTTTATTTGTATACAAAATTGAAAGCTCAAAAACGAAAGTTTCAATTAGTGTCAAAGGTTTTTCTTAATTTTGACTTTGTCCGTCCGTCCGTATGTTTACAAAAACTTTTACACCGTTTGAAATAGATTAAAGAAATTTTAACCACGGGTAGATATTACAAAAAAATTAATTTCGTAGAAGAATTTTTTTCTGTAGCCCCACCCGTTACGGAGCTACAGCCCCCCAAAGTTGGAAAAAGCTCTATTTTTAAATTATTATAACAAGAGTTTTGTTTAGTGTATTTTCAATCTGAAAACGGAAAAAGATAGCTGGTTTTATAAGCTTCACAAAAATATAAGGTTAAAATGTATAGGGTTACCATACGGTACTAAAATTTACCATTAAGCTAAACTCAACTTTTGCAAAATTTTTGGCCCCATATATCTTCTAAACGGTTCCAGCTGGGACCTTGAAATTTTGGGAGAAGTTAGGTCCTCCAAAATTAATAGGAGTCGGTTAACAAAATTTTTTTGTCACGCCCCCTGTTTAGGAGCTATAAGGGCTCGAAAATTGAAATTTTGCTATTTTCAACCACCTGTAACTTTAACACCTGTTCAAATTTTTTTTTACAAATATGCAAAATTTACAGCTGCAGCATTATATTTCAACATACTTTAAAGGTTTTTCTTAAATTTGAAAGGGTCTCTTTAAATTGAAGAAATTGTTTCTTAGTATTAACCATTTTTGGTTAGATAATAATATTCTAGGTAAAATTCCAAATTTTGTTGGAGTTCCAAATTGATTTCCTAGAACCGGAAAAAAATGGAAGGGTGAAGACAGGAGGGGAGTGAGCAGATCCATCATAAGTTTGCTAAGCAAAAATTTGGGAACCTTCCCCGTTGAAGGGCTACTAGGTCTTCAAAATTAAAACTTTTATGTTCTTATAAAACAGTAACTTATTCACCAGTGTAAGTTTTTCCAAAATTAAACGTTAACATTGAAGCTCCAACATTATATTTTGCACTTAATAACAGGTTTTCTTGAATGCATTGGGGTTGTATTCTAAGTATTTCACTATTAGTCATATAATTAATTATTAATGAAATAACAAAATTATAATATTATCATAATATATATTTTTATAAAAATAAATTAGAAAATACTCAGTAAGAAACCGTATATAATTTTGAAAATGTGCTTTTTAAAAACCCTTGGTTTTTTTCCCTCACTTGTTTATTTAAATTATTTTGAATAAAGACAGTTTCACTTGCAGCAGGAATTAACTGGCGCCCGAGCAGGGACAGGTAGACGAACCAGCAATCACAATCGAGTGATGATCTGGGAAAAAAAAAGAAGCATAGAAAGAAACAAATACAAGAAATTGAAATTTTTTTTTCCGAGAAATTTTTTTTTATTATTCAAATCTACGTGAACATCTTAAAAAAATATACAAAATTTAAAATAAAAAAACTAAAACAAAAATTATATTCTTTTAGCTTCATAAAATAAATATTTCAAAAAGATCAAGGGATCCTTTTGCGGTTGCGAGCGGCAAGTAGGGGGATAGGAACTACCCTACCCGAATTTAAATCCGGTGATAGACAACAGGGAAAGAGGCCCCTTAGTAGCGGAAGCAAAAAGGAGCTGCCTACAGATCCTGTAACCAGCAGCCACCTGTTTAGCCAGGGTTTAAAAGACCGCGGTCATCTACCTGTGAAAAAAAAAACAAAAATGCTGATCTTGTTGAAACTGTAAGTTTTACCTTTTTTTATTACATCTAAGTGAAACAAAACGAATCAGAAAAATTTTTCAATAAGAAAAAGTAAAAAGCTTCTAAAGCTAAAAAAGAAAAAAAATCGAAATTAAAAATATTTTTTTGTATAAAAAAAAAAAAGCTTATAAAGCAAAAACGAAAAAATTTCAAATATTTAAAATAAAAATTTCTCAATATTAAAAAAATAATATAAAGCTTATTATACAAAAAAAATAATAAAAAATTAAATGAAAAAATCAAATGCATATAAATAAGTTATAACAAATAATATATTTTTTTAAAAAGGGATCCCTAAAACCTAAAATTAACGTTAAAAATTGAAATATCGATATAAATTTAGAATTTATAAAATCCAAAAATAAAAAAAAAAAATCAAATAATAAAAGTTTATTAAATGAAAAATAATATAAGTGATTTATATAATAAAATTGTATGTAAAATTTTTGAAAAATTACAAAAAAAATTTTTTTTTTTATTAGTATTTAAGAATTATTATTAAATCACTTATAAATTATAATTGCAATTATAAAAATCTATATAGTAATTTAATAGTTTGTAAAAATTACTAGAATTGTAACTTTTAAGTAACATTTGCATATGCTCTAAAATTTTTATATGTAAATGGTAATAATTATTTTTCTTTTTATCTTTTAAAGTGAAAGAACTATAGTATTTAAAAATTATTAAATATTTATAAATTTTTTTTACGAAATTTGAAAATCAAATTTACACTCGAACCTCTTGTAATATTTGGATATCTGTCGAATTTTCTCAAAAAGATATTCGAACCTTTTGTGTTGTTCATACATTTTTGTATATTTTTCTTTTCCTTTGGAAATAATTAAAAACTTTTGTGAAAAACATTTTCTTTATCTAAATTTTTATAAAAACAAAAAAAAGGAAAAAACATTTTTGATAATTTGTGAAAGCTTAACACCCGTTTGTAATACCTTTGTTTTTATTGTCTCTTCATTCTAAAATATTCTTGAAATTGTTACGGCTGAAAATATTTATGCTTTTTGAGCAATTACTGTTCGAAAAATATTTTTTTTTTTTTTTAAAAAAACGCATGTTAGTACCTACTTAAACACATTTTATTCAAATTTATAAAATTTATAAATTTCTCTAATATTTTCTATATTATTTTTTTATATATTTTTTTTTTAATTTTTTTTGTTTTTTTTTCTCTCTCAACTTAATTTTATTATTGACTTCTGTAATTGAATTTTCTGGATCTCCATTTGTTATTGTTGAAACGATATCTGTTAGGATTATAAAAACTGTCGTTATAGTTAAAAACAAAAAAAATTTAATAAGTCAAAAATTAATTTTATTATTGACTTTGGTGTTTAAAGTGCTTACGATTGAATCGAACGAAATTCAAAATTTTCATAATTCTATTTTACTTAACTCTTTATTCTATACTTTAAACGCTTTAGTTGCAAGTTGCGGTAAAATTAATATTTTGTTCATCATCTTGATCTCTAAATTATATTGAGATTCTAATTTTTATAATTATTTTCAATTCAAAAAGGAAAAAACTTTATCCTTTACAGAAGGTTTTATACAATATTTGTCCTGTTTGTTTTTTCGCCTTATTTTATAAAACTTTATTCCTTTTTACTTTTGTCTTGATCCACTAAATTTTGGAAAGTTTTGTGATATAACATTATAGTTTTCACAATACCAATAATACCCTTTTATACATTTTTGTTTTATAATATAATCTTACTTTAAGATAATAAAAATCTTTCACTGTTTGTAAACATGTCACAACCGTTTAGTTCGACTATGATAGGTTCACCCGAACCAGAATCAAACCCTTTACCAAGAACAGGTGCTAGCACAAGTTCTAACCAGTTGCCTGCAATTCCGGAGGAAGAGTCACTAAGACTCACTATCTCTGGAATAATCCAATCTAAACTCAAAAGAATTTTTTAAAATAAACAAAGTGAAAGTTTCACAAATAGAACTCAAAAAAACGAACAGTTAGACCAAACTATAAGTATCGATGATAGAAATTTATCCGGTATGGATAAAATACCAGATGTTGTTAAAAGTTTAAGGGAGTTTTCCGGGGATAACGGTGAATTCGGGTCATGGAAGAAAAGTGTTGAACGAATACTAACAACATATGACCACTTGAAAGGTACTTCGAAATATTTTGGCATCCTCAGTGTAGTCCGTAATAAAATTATCGGAAGCGCTGACATTGCTCTTGAATCTTATAACACCCCACTAGATTGGAAACAAATAGCAAAATGTCTTAATATGCATTACTCTGACAAACGAGACTTGGGTACTTTAGAATACCAAATGACTATGTTAACACAGAAGAGTAATAGTATTCAAGAATTTTATCAGGAGGTTTATCACCACCTCTCACTAATCTAATAGAATTTCTTGAATAGAATTTCTTCCATGGAATTAGGCCCAGAATATTTAAAAACAATGACACAAGCATATAGGAATAAAGCTCTAGATACTTTTATCAGGGGTCTTAAAGGAGATCTTCCACGTTTGTTAAGTATACGTGAACCCGAAGATTTACCACAAGCTCTTTATTTATGCCAAAAGTTAGATAATGTCAATTATAGAATAAATCATAGTCAAAATAATATGAAAAGGTACCAACCAACTACTTCACACCCACAGGGAAAAGTTAACTCACGATTCATCCCAAAACCGAATTACAAATTTCAACAACAATCTTATCAAAATCAGCATTATCAAAAACCAAACTTTCAGAATCGCTTCCACTCAAATCTTCCAAATCGCACTCAATCAAATTTTCAAAGTTATTCCCAACAAAATACGCAACACCATAATAACCAAAAATTCTACCAAAAACCTAAAGTATGGCCAGCAAACGTTGAACATTCTCAACATTCAAGAATAAATAATTACAACAATAAGCCTAATCAAACCTTAAGAAGTTTTCCTGCTAATGTTAATAGCAAACAACCATCATTTCAACATTCTCATCAAAATAATAAATTCCAAAAAATCTTTCATACCGAACCTAAAGTTATTGATCAACAGCCTTCACAAACTTGCAGTAAATGCAAAGGTTGCTCATTTCAATCATCGCCAGTCGATGACGGTAATAATGACAATTTTTTAGATTAAACTGTTCTTCGTTACCTTACATAGAACATCAAACGAAGAACGGAGAAATTTTAAAATTCTTAATTGACACAGGCTCCAATAAAAATTACATTCAGCCACAATTAGTCAAAAATCCTATCCCAAATGAACAAAATTTTTACGCTAATTCAATTGGCGGAAGCACCACTATCACTCACCACTCTTATATAAATCTATTCGAACCTAACACTTCCAAACTTAAATTTTATATCTTACCAGAACTAACATCCTTTAACGGGATAATAGGTAATGATAGTCTAAAGGACTTGAATGCCATAATTCATGCAAATGAAAATTTCTTAACTATTAAACCAAATTTAAAAATTTACTTAAAACAATTTACCTCTAACTCAGTAAATAGCATTAATATTAGGACATCTCATCTTAATAAAATGCAAGAAGAAAAACTTAACCATCTTATAAATAATAATCTACACTTATTCGCTGATCCTAATGAAAGTCTCACTTACACAACTACAGTCAAAGGTGAGATTGGAACAACTACTAACGAACCAGTATATTCAAAAAGTTACCCCTATCCTATGTGTTTGAAACACGAAATCGAAAAACAAATTCAGCAACTTCTAGACGACGGTATAATAAGGCAATCAAGGTCACCCTATAACTCACCTGTATGGATCGTTCCAAAAAAAGAGGACGCATCCGGTGGAAAAAAATACAGAATGGTAGTAGACTATAGAAAATTAAATACAATTACTATAGCTGACAAATACCCGATTCCAGAAATAAATGAGGTTCTTGCCAACCTTGGTCAAAACTATTTTTTCTCAATCATCGATTTAAAAAGCGGTTTTCATCAAATACCTTTAAAATCGTCCGATATTGAGAAAACTGCATTTTCAGTGAATAATGGAAAATATGAGTTCACTCGACTTCCATTTGGATTGAAAAATGCACCTTCTATTTTCCAAAGGGCTCTGGATGATATTCTCAGAGACCATATAGGAATACGTTGCTATGTCTTTTAGTAAAAATGAAAAAGATCACTTTAAAAATCTCGAAACTATCTTTGAAACTCTTGAAAATGCCAATATGAAAATACAACTTGATAAGAGCGAATTCTTGAAAAATGAAGTTCAATTTTTAGGATTCTTAGTAACTGCTGATGACATAAAAACTAATCCTAAAAAGGTACAATCTATATGTGATCTACCATTCCCGAAAACACTAAAGGATCTGAGATCGTTTCTTGGTATGTCAGGGTATTATAGGCGATTTATCCAAAATTATGCAGGAATAGCCAAACCCCTGACATCCCTTTTAAGAGGGGAAGGAGGACGCGTATCAAAAAATAAATCAAAAAACATATCTATAATTCTTAATGAAGAAGCAAAAAAATCTTTCGAAACTTTAAAAAACTCTCTAATCTCAAAGGAAGTTCTTTTGACTCATCCTGATTTCTCTAAAGATTTTGAACTTACAACTGACGCGTCCTATTACGCGATCGGTGCAGTACTTTCACAAGAAAAAAAACCTATCACCTTTATTTCAAGAACACTTACCAAAACAGAAGAAGGATATGCCACAAATGAAAAGGAAATGTTGGCAATCGTATGGGCTTTAACTTCTTTACGAAATTATCTTAACGGCTCAAGACGAGTAACGATTTTTACAGACCATCAACCTCTCACATACGCTCTTAGCAACAAAAACAGTAATAGCAAAATGAAAAGATGGAAAGCAATAGTCGAAGAATATAACTATGAGTTAAAATACAAACCGGGTCTCATGAATGTAGTAGCCGATACATTATCAAGGCTTGTCCCTACCACACAAACAAACACTTTGACTTCAAACAAACACTTTGACAGTGCCGATAGTTCATCACATAATTGTGTTATTTTCACTGAAGCTCCTTTAAATGCATTTCGTAACCAAATAATATTACAATTATCCAATGTAAGTAAACATGAAACGACGAATCCCTTTCCAAACTTTAACAGACATACAATAACAAAATCAGATTTTTCTGAAACAGATTTAATTGATATTTTTCAAAAATATTTAATATTGACCGAAGAAACCACTATGGGAAAAATACAAAAGATTTATCCTCTTCATTTTAAAAATTATAAAACAAGATTTACAAGAATACTACTTAAAGACATTACAGACGATTGGGAGCAGGACGAAATAGTCGCATCAATACATCGTCGTGCCCATAGAGGTGCAGCAGAAAATAAAATACAGATATTGGAAAAATATTACTTCCCTAAGTTAACTATCAAAATAAATAATTTTGTAAAAAATTGCACTATATGCCAACAAAATAAATATGACAGACATCCTACTAACCCAGAAATACAAAGTACTCCTATTCCAAGTTATGGAGGACACACACTTCATATCGATATCTTTTCGACAGAACGAAAATTAGTCTTAACTGCAATAGATAAATTAACTAAATTCGCACAAACAAGAATTATTCAAGATAGATCAATTGAACATATCCGACTACCATTGAGAGACATCTTATTTTACTATGGTATACCTGAATGGGTTGTCATAGATAATGAAAAATCTCTTAACTCAGCTTCAATAAGAGCAATGATGGAAGATGAGCTAAAAATTAAAGTATTTACAACTCCACCTTATAGGAGTGAAGTAAATGGGCAGGTAGAAAGATTTCATTCCACCCTTTCGGAAATAATGCGATGTCTAAAAGCAGAACAAATAAATCGCACTTTCGAAGAACTTCTCGAAAGAGCGGTAAATGAGTACAATCATACCATCCATTCTACTACAGGAAAAAAAACTATTGAACTATTGAACTTAGGCAGAAGTCCCAATATTACACCTGCAGAATTCGAGATAACTAGACTCTCTAATATAGAAAAGGTTAGAAATAAACAATTAAAGGATGTGAAATTCCATAATCTCAAAAGGAAAAAATTAAAGAATTATAATAGAGGCCAAACAATTTAAGTAAAACATAACAAAAGATTAGGTAGTAAACTAACAATAAGATATAGGAAAGAAGTAGTTAAAGAAAATAGAATTAGTGTAGTTATAACAGAATCCCGAAAAAGAGTTCATAAATCTAACATTAAAAACTAATTCTTTTAGGTTTTTTCTGCACATGGCAGTATGTGATGTCCAGATACTAGACTATTCAAAATCGCAGCTAGTCAGCATACAATTAGTAAAGGCAAAAATTCAGGAAGGGAAATTTAAATTAATCCATATTACTGAACTATCATCTTTCCAACATGCAGCAGACGAAATTAACGAAGCTTTCAAATCTCATATTCTTACTTCTCATCCACTCTATCCCTATTTAAAACATGAATTAATACAAATACAAGATTTCTTAGTTGAACTTAATCCAAATCGAAAAAAAGATCCATTGATTTTCTAGGAATAACCTGGAAATGGATTGCTGGTACACCAGATCATGACGATCTTATCATGATCAAAAGAAAAATTAACAACATTTTAGAAAATACTAATAGACAGGTGATCATCAATAATGTTCAAAATGAGAGAGTCAATAATCTAACTAAAATCACGAATGAAATTCTAAATATCATTAAAGAAGAAAACTTTCTCCATAATTCATTAGGATTTAAATTACAGTATAAATTGAAATTATTAAAAGAAGAAATCTTTAACATTAAATACGCCATACATTGGGCAAAACTAGGCATTATAAATTCTATGCTACTTTCCAAAGACGAAATAAAGGTCTTAACAGACGTATTAGATAAGGAAAATTTTCCATATTCCACTCCAGAAGAAGCTCTAAACTTCTCTGAAGTAAAGGTAATTATAAACGGGTACTACTTATTTTATATTATAGAGATACCTTTAACTAATAAAATTTGATAATATTGTAAATCAAATTGAATATGAAAAAATTCTGTTAAATAAAAATGAAAAGTATGGTATCTCAAACAATTGTAAAATAATTAATTCTATATCAATTTGTAACAAGAATAATATTGTAAATCTAAATACCTCTACTTGTCTTGCAAATTTGTTTGCTAGTAAAAATTCAACGTGTAATGTAATCAATAATCAACATATTCCCACTGTGGAAGAATTATCTGAAGGCATCTTACTTCTAAATCAATTCAAAGGCGTTATCAAAATCGAAATAATACTGATCAACTCATAAGTTACAGCTCAACAACAGTAATCATAATCATTTTCTTCATAATAATTCTGATCACGAGAATCAAAGCCAAGTTTGTTATTAAAAATAAATCACAAAATAAAGCCGTAATAGAAAACACCATACCAATTAATGAGCAAGAAGATTCCAGTGAATCATTACCAAAACCGACATTACAACCAAACCCATCTTTATCTTCACAGGACAATCATAGTGAAAAGGAAAATTCTACAAATACTACTATAGATCTAACACTATATCACAAGCCAGAAGTTTCAAGAAGGAAGTTCTACGATAGCAAACTATTTTAAATCAAATGAGGACATTTGAATCTAAGAGGGGAAGAGTTACCAAAGTTAACTATAATCTCCTAATCTAAAATTGTTTTATTACATTTTTTATAAACTATAATCATATTTCTTTTATTGCAAAATGCATGATAAGCTAAAATGCTTATAAAATTAAATTAGAACAAAGAACTCTGTTAGTTATTTTATCAATACAAAAAATACAAAATGCGCTTTGTAAGCATTTTTATAAACTGACGCTTTCAAGTAGAGGTACAAAAATTAAAATTGTATTTTTAGTTATAAGTTTCGCTTGGTGTAATAAACACATCATTTTATGAAAATAAAAAAGGTCTTTTTTATTTAAATTATTTTGAATAAAGACAGTTTCACTTGCAGCAGGAATTAACTTATATGTTGCCGAAAAAAAAACTCATTATTTCCTTGCAGTTTTAGTTTAACATCCACAGTATACAGATCTTTATAAATTCTTTTTTTGTCCAGCTGTTCACTTTTAGCTTTTTCAGATTTTAATTCCAGAATACAAAGTGAGCTCTTTTCATCTACTTTTCCTCTTCTAGATTGTATTGCCGATATATAACAAATGTCATTTTTATTTATGTTAGCATTAATTTTTTATGCAATTTACAGTATGGTGTTGGTAGGGTTTTCTATCTTTTTTGGTAGTCCAACTAGAACTATATTTTTTTTTTTTATGAATGTTGTTTATTAGATTAACATATTGAACACCTCCAGTAAACTTCACACTTTACCCTTATTTTTTTTTTTTTATGAATGTTGTTTATTAGATTAACATATTGAACACCTCCAGTAAACTTCACCCTTTTTGAGTTCTTCAAAAAGTTCAACCGATACTCGGATACTCCGCCGTATTTCACATGTAGAGTAGAACGACATTTATCATTACATGATATTCCTTTGATTTTCCTGCAATATTTTTTGTGCAAACCGAGCATTGATTTACATTGGTTTTTCCATTTGATCCATTTGATTCATTTGTTTCATTATTTTTAATTATTTGATGCATCTTAATAACTCACATTTTATTTATATATATTATATTATATATACAAATAAACGTTATTAGGTATATATTTAAATTATATACTGAATAATGCTTACACATTTATATGCATAATCTATTATTATATTTTAGTAGTTTTTTTCAGACACTACGTATTACGACATTCCGCTAAGCTTTGATACGATTTTTCCATTTATTATAAAGGTAATATAATTATCTTTAATTAAAATAATGAAATAAAAATATAATCCTTATCTGCTATCACAAATTTTAAACTAACAATAATATTAAAATCTGGAAAAAGCAGCAATCTGGAATAAATTATACCATACTTGTTATATACCGTTGGAAAGAGTGTCAAAAAACCTTTCTATAAATATCATAAAAAATACAGGGTGTTTTGGAAAATTTCATACTTATATTGATTTTTTCGAAAGTTCAAAATTTTTTTTTTTTTGTTTTAATTTTCCAGTTGAAATTGCAATATCTCAAAAATGGTAGCACCGATTCAGATGAAAACAGATGTTTATGAAAGACAATATCATGCCCAACAATATTCTAAGATGTTGGTTCCAGTTTATTGTCTTACAGGAAAAATATAACATTTTAATAAAAATGCTACAAAATCTTAGGAACATTTTGTAATGCATTTTTCGACCACTAGATAGCGCCATCGCCACTAATAATTTATATATTCAGAAACTTTGAGATATTTAGTACCGATATGTGATGACGTCATCTTGATAGCTTACAACCCCTTTCCGGGAGTTTATCCAATAAGAAAACTTATGATGATTCTCAAAGATCCCACCCCCCTGCCTCCACAATTTTTTTAATTCTAGCAATTAATTAACAAGTGAATTTCACCAAAATTTGGAATTTTACTTAAAATTTTATTGTCTAGGCAAAAACGTTTACAAATAACAGACACTTTCTTCAATTAAAAGAACCCCTTGTAAGTTTACCTTTAACATACCCAAAAAGCTTTATCTTCCCAAAATTTCAAGACTCTAGCTTGAATCGTTCAGAAGATATGTGGTGCCAAAAATTTTGCAAAACTTGAGTTTCACAATTTTAGTACCGTATTTTTTTTGAAAATGTGCTAAAAAGAATGCAATAAGAACTAAAAAACATTTTTAGCAATTTACTTACGTTTGCATGCTTTTCTGTGATTACGTGGCTTTATTGGGTCTTTATAATATCCCTCTTTACAATAGTGGCAGTAGCGACCAGTTGTTGCGTGACGGCAATTGATACAAACACCACCCGAAATCGCTCCAGATAATTTAAAAAGTTCCATGTTGAAACGACATTGACGTGCATGTCCATTGCAGTCACAAACTGAAAATATCAATAATGATTTGTTACCTAGATAAAGTTTTTTATTTGCGGTTAACTTATTTACGTAATTAAAAATAATAATTTGATTATTTAATATTGACAAAAAATGGTTTTTTTACACTAAAACAGATTTGAACAATAAAAAACATATGATATAGATTATTCACATAGAATAAACTATGGTAGTACCTAATTTTAGTTGGAATGTTTTTGCATAAGTTTACAGTGGCAAAGAACAAAAGTCTTCGGAGTACTAATGTTATAAATAAAAGACAAAAACGTTCGAGCAAATATAAATGCGCCAAAAGTCCCCCGCAGCTTATGACTCGCATAAACTGAAATTTTTAATATAATAGTAAATATTTTGGCAGCATTACCTCAAAATATTTTCTTTGTTTTCAAAGTTTGTTTTAATTAATTAATTAATTATGTATAACAAGTAAATATGTAATCAATTTTTTCTCTAAATATAAAGGTCCCTTTCAGTTAAACAGCTGGTACTGGAAAAAATGAAGAATTTGGCCCACCCTAAAATTTGATCCGAATAATCTTAAACTTTGCCAAGTTGGCTTGCCCTAGTACTTTCCTTGCCCAGTTTTAATTTTAACCTCGTAGCTTCATTAGATTCAGAGTTATTGAATTGACAACTTTGTGTGGCAGCACCCCGAAAATTAACACGTAAAATTGTTAGACTTCATAAATGTACTTGTTCTATTATATTACTACCCGTGTTTAATTTTGTTCCTCCTAATATAATAGGTTTTGAAAAAAATCATATTGGTGAAAAGAAGTAGTATGGAGCTCACCGAAAATGAGCCGTAACATTTCGAAAATACATATAGGTCCTTAATCTATTATATAACTAACCGTGTGTAATTTCTTCCTTACAGCGTTATTAGTTTTAAAGAAATTAAAATTGGTGCAAAAAAGTTGTATAGCAGCTTCCCGAAACCTTGAACAATAGGGAACCTAGAAATTGTTCAAAATGATTTTGTGTGAATTCCATAACCCTAGCCCTAGGATGGATGAACAAACACACATAGCTCGATTGATATATTTTTCGATGCTCATCCGATACGTAACACCACCACCATATTTAGTTCGTCTAACTAAACCGATGCGTTACAAACAGGGGACCAATTTTAATATACCCGTGGCCTTATTTGTATGCACGGGTATAAATACCTTTCCGTATATAACATTTATTTAAAAAAATTTTCATTTTTTAGAAATCTGTATTGTTGGTTTCAGAAGTTAAAAATAGCTCCAATCGACAGAACATTTCCAATTTTGTTAAACAAATTATTTACATTTCATTTTTCATTAAGCAACTGTTCCATGCTTGTTCATTAAACTGACACAATTATTTTTACACCCAAATTGCTATTAATCATTATTCCCGTATGACTAAGTCAAAAGGGTATACGTAACTTGCCATTACGTTTGTTACGCAGAAACAGTGGCGCGGGAGGGACGGGGTAAATATAGGCTCAAAGGTATGTTTCGGATTAGAATCGAAAAGTAAAACGATTAAGCTATGTGTGTCCGTCCGTTCGCACGATAGCGAAACAAATACAAGAACTAAGATTTTGAAATTTTTACGACTTCGTTATTGAAACGCCGTCCTTGCTATTGAAACCCAGCCAAGGTGCTCCATGGGTTCGAGTAGCTGCTATACAACTTAATTTTTTAAATCAAAATAACTCTAAACAGGGTAAAGCTGGGTATCTGAAATTTTGCCATAAATATATACATATATATTTTATGGTCAAAGTTTCTGCAAAATTTGGTTGGTCTAAGCTGGATGTTTGACATTTTGTTAATAGTAGTATTTTAACGTCTCAAAAAAATATAGTCGCGTTGTGTATTTAAAATTTTGCTAAAGGAAGCGTGCTAGATTTCCAAAAGCATATATATTTGTGAAGAGATAGCACTGTTCGATTTAGCGATGGGTCGATTTACCGATGTCCACCCGTAGGCACGATAACAGAAAAACTAACGGATCTAACGGAACTATCTTGATAAAATTTTAACTGTACATTACTAATACTGAAAGTATGGCAGGGATTCTATACGAGATCGGCCCTTGGGTTCGGATTCTGTTCAAACTCTGTTCAAAGGACTAACGAACATATACACAAAATTACAATAACTCAATAAGTAATGAAGCTATCTTGATGAAATTTGTACTATATATAAATTTCGAAACCAATGAAGATAGAACCCTCAAATTTATTACAAAGGTGTCCCTTCCTTTTTTCTCCTTTTAAGAAGGCTAAGAAGGTAATTATATTTTAATATAAAACATATTGTTTATTAACTAAAATAATCTTTTAATAAATATATTTGTCTAGAATGAGGTGTAACAAACGCATTCAATTAAATGTGTTTTGTTGGATGTGTTCAATTATAAAAAAATAAAATATTAATGTTTTGTTGAATGTGTTTTATTTTAGAAAATAAAATGTCCAAAATTATCATAAGCAGGCCACAAAATATTTTTTTTTATTTTTATTAAAAAAAAAAAAAAATAAACAAAAAAGTTATTTTGAATTTAAATTTATGAATTAGTTCATTTACGGTTTTAAAACTCAAAGAACATTTTCTGGAAATCTAATATATAAAGAAAAAAATTTGCGGTCCAAAAGAGAGGCTGCAAAAAGTTTTAGTTAAGTTCGATTAACCCATTTTCCACGACGACGCCATGAATTTTTCCAAAAATTTTATTTGCTTGAACGATTAAAAAAATTTTATTGAAAATTTTGTTTCAGCATTTTAATTATAAAAACCCACAGGGTTAATTTGGTTTTAACCTGTTTACGCGTTTTTCACAAAGATTCAATGAAGTTTTTAAAGTTTTGGTATTAACGCAAGTTAACCTTTATTCCAAAAGCTCACTTAATTAAAAAGACTAATTTTTTTGCTCCCCTTAAATAGGCTCAAATAGTGCAAAAGCAAAATAAGATAATATTAAAAATAATAAAAATAAAGCTAACAAAGAATCCAAATAATAATATCCTTAAATTTAAATAACATAACATTGTTCTTCTCTAAATTCTTTTCATAAGTCTTTGTTTTTTTTCTACTTTGCAGTTGTTGTTCTTTAAAAAAAGATTTGAGTAAAATTGAAGTTTTTCTTCAAATAAAATTTAAAAATAAAAAAATTCAATTTCATATATATTATGATTAAATACATTGTATTTTTAAAAAAAAATTCCAAAAAAGAAGCCTATATTTCTCTCATAAAATCTTAAACAAACGATCAAGAGCGTAGTAGAACTTTCAGGTAAGTGCAAAACAAGATGTAAGTTGATAAGCAGATTTTTAAACCTTTTATAAACCATCAACTATATTTTATTCAAACGTTGGCAATTCAAGAAAACTGCTATTGACATAGTATAATAACATAATGGCAAATTTAATAAACCCTTTTGACCTATAGTCAACTTATTCCTTATTTTTAAACAGTGCACTAATTCAAAGAAGTTTGACCTACTTTCAAAAATTAGATGAAATTTACTTACAAATTTTTTTTTTTTTAAAATCGTCGGTTCGGCATGGGTTAACAAATTCCAAGTCTGTTTATAGGGTGAACTCCATTCTCAAAGAGGAACACATATACAAAATTTAAAGTCAATCGGTTAAATCATTTCTAATTTATAGCAAAACAACGAAAAAACCTTTAAAAAGCTGATGGGCTACAACGGGTTAACGGAACTCCACAATTATTTTTTTGAGGCTTTCTTTTTAACCAAAGTAGTACTTCAAAAAATTGGCTGAAACTTGCTTTTTTACAATAAATCTGCTAGTTTTATTTAAATAGTAAAACATTTTGTAAAAAAAAATTAAGAAGAATATGCTTCACAGCAACATGTGTGTAGTAAGTCTTAATTATTTTCAGTGAAAATCTGAAATAAGGGCGAAAGCGCAATGTACGCTTGGATGCATTGCTTGGTTTGCTTAAGCAAATAAACTAAGCAATGTAATCAAAGTAATTTCAAAGTTTCCTTCATATCTCCCTCATCTCCTCTTCTACCCGTCATCGCCTGATCTATCGCTCATCCCTGCATCTTTTACTCATAATCTTTTAAATATATACATTATTGTATTTATTTATATGATATGTATTTTATTGCATGTTGTATTAAGTAGGTACATTATAGAATATTAGCAGCAAATAAGTATTTCGAATTAAATCTAAACAAAAGAAACAATATAAAATGTATAGCAACATTTTTTAAAAATATTTATACAAAACATTAATAGATGGAGAAATAGATCATTATTGAAACAGAATAAACTTATAAAAAAAATTTAAATTATTTTATTAATTTATTTAATTTAAGCAAGTACGCACTTAAATAAAAAAAAATATTAATTCCAATTAAAAACGAGGAAGAGTGTAGTAGAGTAGACTGTGTCAACTCTGGGATACCCGCATGACCGTAACATATACATTATATTATCCGGTTAATTAATTTTGGCAAAATTTCAAACATTCAGCCTTTTTAGGTGTAGATTAATGCTCATATAAAAGAAGGAGTTGTATGGCAGCTACTCGAACCCTTTGCAGTAGAACAACCAAATTTTGCAGTAACTTTGGCCATTACACTAAACTATTTTTGGCAAAATTTCAGACACCCACCTTCATTTGGAATAGTGTTATCCTCATATAAAAGGAGGAGCTGTATGGCAGCTACTCGAACCCTCAGTAGTAGACCAACCAAATTTTGCAGTAACTTTGGCCATTACACTAAACTATTTTTTGCAAAATTTCAGACACCCAGCTTCATCAGGTGTAGTGTAAAGCTCATATAAAAGAAGCAGTTGTATGGCAGCTACTCGAACCTTCTGCAGTAGACCAACCAAATTTTGCAGTAACTTTGGCCATTATACTAAACTATTTTTGCAAAATTTCAGACACGCAGCTTCCATAGGTATACAGAAATGCACATATAAAATTAGAAGTTGTATGGCAGGTACTCGAAACCGTGGACCAAAATGGCTGGATTTCAATAGCAATTCCGGTTTTTGCATAAAAACGAATTTGTGAAAATTTCATAATCCTAGCTCCTTTACCTTTTGAGTTATCGTGATGACGGATGGACACGCGTAGCTAATTCGATTTATTTTTCGATTCTGATCCGACCCATGCACTTGAGTCTATATCTACTCCCTCTCCTTCTCTGCGTCACAAACGTAATGGCAAATTTATTATACCCTTTGACTATATAGTCATACGGGTATAAAAAATAATACCAAGAAGGGATTTGAACTAACGACCCCAACATTTTATAAAATACGAATCATACAAAAAGTAGACTACCTAACTGAAGATGAATATCAAGTTTTTAAGATACAACAAGAAATTATATGAGTCCTTAATTATTTTTTGTGTATCTAATACTAGAATCCAAGCACTATCTGCGTTATACAAAATGTAAAGGTTGCAATTTAATTTAACATATTTTAAAAATAATGTATATAATGAAATTAGATATAATTCCTAATTAGAAAATGTTTTTCTTTCAATTAACCTTCCGTCATTTTGTGATGGGCCAACACCTAGTTTTTTAATAAACGACTGAATTTTATTTCAATTTTTATTATATTATATATTTTGTTCAATTTTAATCATAGTAAAATTGTGTTTGATTATTAAATTGTTTTCAAAGATACTTACTGCATGTATGTAAAATTTATTTTTATATTTAAATGAATTATATGAAAAGTTCTAAATTAGATATTGTATTTTAGAAATATATTTATTGCGAATTTTGAATTAATAAGCTTTTCTAATAGGTGCTAGGTATTTAAATTATTTTGAATATTTAAAAAGGTGAATTATTAAATTTTGTTATGAAAAGCTAATAACCGCAATTAATGTTTATAATTCCTTTTAGTTTACATAAATCTATATTTAATATTATATATATTTTTCTTTCGAATAACTTTGAGTTTAATTAAAATTAGTGACACAGAAAACAGCAGCATTATGATTGTAATACTTATTTATAATATAAGTGCTCAAATTTCCGTATTATAAATGTAAAAAATTCTAATCGCAATATATATTTCAATCTGAAATTAATCTTTTCCATTCCTGTAACCTGGATCATGTCATATTTCAAGGAAAACTAAATAGGATTCCTATAAATCTATAAATTAAATCAAATAAGAATTTTTCAAATTAAAAGAATCAAAATATTAAAAATTGAAACATGTTAAACATTAAGTAAATAATAAAAATAAGTAAATAAAGTGAATAAATTTAAAAATTATTTTAAATTGAAATAATTAATCCAGAGTACTAAATCATTCTACAGTAAATTTCATTACAGCAAAAATTTATTATTTGTATTATTGTGTATTATTTTGGTATGGTGTTTTTAACTACCGAAGGCCTGGATTACATATTGGTGAAATCGATCCATTGGTTCAGATTCTTGACTGTTTAATCTATCTAAGGGCTAACGAACATATAAAAAAAATCAGAATTAACTTTTTGATCGAATTCCGGCCAAACGAGCATATTTCCGAAATAAAATTACAGCCTCCAATATGGTATCAGGGTGTCTCTTCCTATTCCCTTAGTGTCCTTGAAATTTTAAACCAATTAGAGTAGGTAATCGGGGACCATTCACATAGTTCCGAAGACCTTGAAGTATTTCCTCGAAATTAATAAAGCTAATAACTTGAAACAAATGTAGAGGCTTAAATCATATATTCGTTATTAATAAAGGTAGTAACTTGAAATAAATATAGAAGTTATATGAAAAATTCTAAATTTGTAATTGTAATTTATAAATACATTTATTGCATACTAGTATTGCCCTGTGCTCTTTTTTATACCCTACACCTATAGAATAGGTAAAAGGGTATATTAACTTTGGTATGGTGTTTGTAACCACCTAAAGGAAGCGAGCTAGATATAGAAAAGTATATATATTTGTGATCAGCGTGACCTCCTGAGTCGATATAACCATGTCCGTCCGTCCATAGGCACGATAACTCAAAAAATAATGGAGCTATCTTGATAAAATTTTAACTGTAGGTTACTAGGACTAAAAGAACGGCGGGGATCGCATATGGGCGAAATCAGCCCAAGGGTTCGGATTCTGGACCTTTTAATCGGTTTCAGGGCTAACGAACATATATAAATAATCACGATAACTCAACAACTAATGACGCTATCTTCATGAAATTTGTGCTGTAGGTTATTGGTAATGAAACTACGGCGGGGATTGCGTACGGTGAGGATTGGACAATGTTCAAATTTCATGGTTCAATGTTCAAGGTTCGGAACTTAAAAATTTTTGATCGAATTTAGGCCAAACTAGCATAATTCCGAAACCAATGAAGATAAAACCTCCAAATTTGGTTTCAGGGTGTCGCTTTCGATTTCCTTAGTGTCCTTGAAATTTGAGCTCAATTGGAGTAGTGGGTGTGGACCAGCCACTCAGTTAAAGCATATTTTCGAAATTAATAAAGATAGTAACTTGAAACAAATGTAGAAGCTTCAAATTTGGCACATGGGTGTTCTTTACTTTTTCCTGCGTGTCCCTCTATTTTTGTACCTTTCTTAGGCCCTCCAATTTGTAAAAGTTTAACATCGAAATTAATCAAACTAGTAACTTAAAATTAAGATAGAACGTTCCAATTGTGTACAAGGGTTAACTAGTATTGAAAGTATGACGGGGACTGCATATGGGCGAAATCGTACCATAATTTCGGGTTCTGGAACCCTTGAAAAGTTCAAGGGTTAACAAACATATATCCTAAAAACACTTGATGAAATATTCAAAATCATTTTGATGAAATTTAAACTCTAGGGTATAATTTCGAAGCCAAAGAATATATTTCCTATTTCCTGTGTCCCCGAAATTTAGACTTAATTGTAGTGGTTCAGCTATTTTCAAAGGTACTTGAATGAATTATATGAAAAGATGTAAATTTGTAATTATATTTTAGAAATACATTTATTGCATATTTTGCGTTTATAAGCTTTTCTATTAGGTATATAAACTAACCATTTAAAATAATTGCAATTTTGAAAAATATTATTAAATATATTATGCTTTGATTATCTTTTTATCACAAAATTTAATAATTAGAATTTTTTCATGTTGTAATTGAATTGGAATAAATATATTTTTAATTTATAACAAGATTTTTTGTTTTTTAATATTTTTAAATAAATAAATTAGTAAGAATTTGTAATATTTTTTAATAGATAGTGTAATTAGAAAATGTTTTTAGTATTATAAAGTTAATTTGGTTAGCTATGTCTTATGATCAAATTAATAACAGCTTTTATGGTGTTAAAATGACTTAAAGATATGTCATTAAATTTAAACTAAATAAGTGTAGGGTATTTCTAAGTCGGTTGCACCGACTGACTGTTTCTTCACATGTTTACTTTTAAGTTTACATAAAAAATTCGTTTTGAATAATTTGTATTGGGCTAATATTACACGAAAAGAATTTCTTTTTTCTTGAAATTTGCTTAAAATAAAATTTATAATTTTTTCAATTATAAAAACGTTGGTAAGTTTTTTTTAATATTATTCCTATAGCTTAAGCCAAAGATAGTTTATTTTAGTACAGTTATTACACAAAAAAAAGCGATTTAAATTCGAAATACATATAAATATTGTTCTAATATATAGTGTTCTGAAAATTTGATTATATTTCTTAACATATACATATATTTATTGAAGTCAAGTACCCAAAATTCGAGTTAATGCTGTCCTTCATATAGAAAACTTTACTTTTTATACCCTACACCTATAGAATAGGTAAAGGGGTATATTAACCTTGGTTTGGTGTTTGTAACCACCTAAAGGAAGCGAGCTAGATATGGAAAAGTATACATATTTGTGATCAGCGTGACCGCTTGAGTCGATATAGCCATGTCCGTCCGTCCGTCTGCCCGTCCGTCCGTAGGCACGATAACTCAAAAAATAATGGAGCTATCTTGATGAAATTTTAACTGTAGATTACTAGGACCGAAAGTACGGCGGGGATTGCATATGGGCGAAATCGGCCCATGGGTTCGGATTCTGGACCTATTAATCGATCGAAGGGCTAACGAACATATATAAAAAATCACGATAACTCAACAACTAATGACGCTATCTTCATCAAATTTGTGCTGTAGGTTACTAGTAATGAAACTACCTCGGAGATTGCGTAAGGTCGGGATTGGACCATGGGTTCAGAACCTAGAACTTTTTGATCGAATTTAGGCCAAACGAGCATAATTCCGAAACCAATGAAGATAGAACCTCCAAATTTGGTATCAGGGTGTCTTTTCCTATTTCCTAAGTGTCTTGGGAATTTGGGTCCCATTGGAGTACTGGGTCGGGGACCAGCCACACATTTCCGAAGACCTTTGTAGTGTATCTACATTCAATTCCATAATACACTGCAATAAGTTGTATTCCGTGATACACCGCAAATAAATGTTTAAGCATTATTGTGACAATTCTTATAATTAAAATAATTATATGCTACAAATTAAAGGATCATATTGCATTCTATATTTTTGTTTTTCTTTCTGTTTTCATTTCGTTCGTAATATGAATATACCATATGTTACTAATAATAATTATAAGCAATGCATTACATTGTGTGTGGTATATTCTTAGTGTTAATGAACGGAGTGTACAGAATACCTAGTGACCCACTTAAAGAGGTTCTTGGAATGCACTATGTGAATTATTATTTGTAGCATACCAATATATAAATAAATTTGGGTTAAAGTAACTAGAACCAAATTTTTAATGTTAGAACTAATTTGTATAATATTAGTAATCTTTATTGTAATTAATTTATATGTATTTGTAATTTAAAAAAAGTATAAATACCAAGGGTTTTTGGTAAAATAAAATTAATGTTATTCTTGGCTTTGCCAACACAAGAAATAATTGTTTATTTATTTCTACACTGGATAGCGGCGCAGCACGCCTAAATGTTTGAAAAAGTGCATTGGATTAAGCACTAAAAATTATCCAAATCAATCACGGAACTATACTGTGTCATAGGCCAATCTCTGATAGATTCACACAGTACCGTATTGATTTGTCTTCTTCAATAATAGCCACCTAACATTACATGGCGACCCTGCCACACTGTCACCAGGAATAGACAGTGTCGTGGGCCAGAATCCAGAATCCATAATATACATTACATAATATATATTAATTAAAAAAATCTTTAATATTTTTATCATAACTGCAAGTTTAATGTAAAAAAAAAAATAATATTTTTATTGTCAAATTATTAAATATTTAACACAAATATATATCTTACTTAAACAATTTGTATCAACCACTCCAAGCGTTATGATAAAATAAACATTTAATTAAATTAATCAATTAATTATCTCATATGTATGTGTATATAATGCATATTTTAATTTTTTAAAAATGACAAAGAAAATAAAATACCCTCCTGCAAATGTTCAGTATATATACATTTATACAAAAAAAAAAAAAAAAAAAATGTTTATATTATAACAAAACAATTTACAATTTAAAAATTATAAATATATACTAAAAATTATTAACTACAAAAAGGATTAATTACTATAAAAACCTATTAATATGAAAACTAAATATATTACTTTAAAAGGTATAAATATATATACATATATTATAAAGAAATAAAAAAGCTAAAAATATATAAAATTTATATTTAAAATAAGATAAAAATCTATTATAAATATATTTGTAAAAGTAAAGTTATTATATATTATATAAATAAAATAAAAACAAGTAAAGAAACAGTCAGTCGGTGCAACCGACTTAGAAATACCCTACACCTATTTGGTTCAAATTTAAGGACATATCCATAAGTCATTTTAACACCATAGAAGCTGTTATTAATTTGATCGTAAGACATAGCTAACCAAATTAACTGTATAATATACTAAAAACATTTTCTAATTACCCTATCTATTAAAAAATACTACAAATTCTTACTAATTTATCTATTTAAAAATATTAAAAAACAAACAAACTTGAAATAAATGAAAATATATTTATTCCAATTCAATTACAAAATGAAAAAATTCTAATTATTAAATTTTGTGATAAAAAGATAATCAAAGCATAATATATTTAATAATCCAAATTTTTAAAAATTGCAATTATTTTAAATGGTTAGTTTATATACCTAATAGAAAAACTTATAAACGCAAAATATGCAATAAATGTATTTCTAAAATACAATTAAAAATTTACACCTTTTCATATAATTCATTTAAATATAAAAATAAATTTGACATAAATGCAGCAAGTACCTTTGAACATAGCTGAACCCCTACAATTAAGTCTAGATTTTGGAGACACATAGGACATAGGAAATATATAATTTGGCTTCGAAATTAAACTCGACCACAACCAATTCCCATGGTACTTTCATTACTAGTAACCTACTGTTAAATTTCATCTAAATACCGGCATTATTTTTCGAGTTATGGTGTTTTTAAGATATATGTTTGTTAGTCCTTGAACTTTTCAAGCGTTCCACGACCCGAAATTATGGTACGATTTCGCCCATATGCAGTCCCGTCATACTTTCAATACTAGTTAACCCTTGTACACAATTGGAACGCTCTATCCTAATTTTAAGTAACTATTTTTAGTAATTTCGATTATAAGCCTTTAAAACTTGGGAGGTCTGAGAGGGGTACAGAACCACCACTCCAATTGATCCCAAATTAGGGGAACACGCAAGAGATAGTAAAGAACACCCTTGTGGCAAATTGGAAGCTTCTACATTTTTTCAAGTTGTTATCTTTATTAATTTTAAAGATATGCTTTAAGGTCTTCGGAAATGTGTGGCTGGTCCCCGACCCACTACTCCAATGGGACCCAAATTCACAAGACACTTAGGAAATAGGAAGGGACATCCTGATACTAAATTTGGAGGTTCTATCTTCATTGGTTTCGGAATTATGCTCGTTTGGCCTATATTCGATCAAAAAGTTCTAGGTTCCGAACCCATGGTCCAATCCCGACCTTACGCAATTCCCGAAGTATTTTCATTACTAGTAACCTACAGCACAAATTTGATGAAGATAGCGTCATTAGTTGTTGAGTTATCGTGATTTTTTATATTTGTTCGTTAGCCCTGAAACCGATTAAAAGGTCAAGAATCCGAACCCATGGGCCGATTTCGCCCATATGCAATCCCCGCCGTACTTTCAGTCCTAGTAACCTACAGTTAAAATTTCATCAAGATAGCTCCATTATTTTTTGAGTTATCGTCCCTACGGACGGACGGACGGACGGACATGGCTATATCGACTAAGGCGGTCACGCTGATCACAAATATATATACTTTTCCATATCTAGCTCGCTTCCTTTAGGTGGTTACAAACACCATACCAAAGTTAATATACCCCTTTACCTATTCTATAGGTGTAGGGTATAAAAAAAAAAATACTTTCGACTAACTAACTTAATAACATCTATTAAAATGCAAAATATATATATATAAAATATTTTAAAGTATAATTTTTATATAAAGAAAACCGACTACAAATTTAAAATTTTTTAAAATTACCAGAATCCGTATTTTAATAGTTTTTAGATTTAAGATTGATAAAATAAATTCAAATATAAATTTTTTAATTAATGTAAAAACATATAACAATATTTAACGTATTTATATATTTCTAAACATTTTATTATATTATATATATTTGAGATATCATATATCAAATAGAATATGAATATATAAAACATTTAATAAAATCAAGAAAATTAATAATATTAATTTATAAAATAAAACAGACAGAACAACAACAATTTTGATAACAACAACTGCAATAGGAATAACAATTTTAGAAATAATAATAGGAACAACAATTCTGACAGGAATAATTATAATAACAATAATTTTAATAGGAATAACAATAATAACAATAATTCCAACAGGAACAATAATAATAACTCTAGGAGAATAAATATAATAAATAACCAAGAAGAGGACCAAAACCATTTTTTAGGTATAGAAGGACCGACAGTTTAATAGAAAATTCAACTGATCGGATATCCTCTCCATTAAAGATATATAATTTTAATCATGATTTGACAAACTTTGTAATTTTAAATAAAGATTTAAAATTTTTGATAGACATAGGTGCTGACATATCAATTTTTAAAGAAAATTGTCAGTCGAATAATAGCTCATACGAAATTAACGAAAGAGCAAAATGTAAATTAACAGGTATAACGAGTGAAGAAGTATGCTCACTCGGTACAATAAATATAAAACTAGATATTTCTAATAAATTCATATATAATACTTTCCATCTTGTAGATGAAAATTTTCCAATATCTACTGACGGTATAATTGGTAGAGACTTCTTAATAAAGTATATGTGTAAAATAGACTATGAAACGTATACTTTAGCATTAGATATCAATGAAGAAGAAATAACCATTCCAATTAGAACTAGACCTTTGAACATAAAACATATTACAATTCCCGCTAGAAGTGAAATCATACATCCAATAAAAATTAATATTAAAGAAGATAGTATAGTCTTAAATAAAGAAATAAAAGATGGTGTATTTATAGCCAATACGATCATACCATGTAAAGGGATTAGTCACATAAAAATTTTGAACACCAATAACCATGAAGTAAAAGTACTTGATTCTGAAATTAAAATCCAATGTAATTCTTTAAAACAATATGACATTTTAGTCAATACAAAAACAATAACAAAAGATAAAAAACGATTAGAAGAAATCTTAAAACTAATAAATATTGAAACAAATGATGTTCATGCAAAGGATACTTTGTTAAAAATATTTGAAAAATATCATAATATTTTCCATTTAGATAATGAACCATTATCTACAAATAATTTTTATACTCAAAATTTAAATACCGTAGACAACAATCCGGTATATATAAAGAATTACAGATTACCTCAATCACAACAAGAGGAAATCAAGAAACAAGTTCAAAAATTATTAGATGATGACTTAATAGAACCATCTATAAGCCCTTACAACTCACCATTATTACTAGTACCTAAAAAAAGTACTAATGATGAAAAGAAATGGCGTTTAGTAGTTGATTTTCGTAAACTAAACGATAAAATAGTAAATGACAAATTTCCTTTAACGCGTTTGGAAGACGTTCTAGACAAATTAGGAAGAGCCAAATACTTTTCAACTTTAGACATGACTAGTTCTTTTCATCAAATTAAACTAAATAAGGACTCTAGACCATTAACCGCATTTTCGACCCAAGATGGTCATTTTCAATTCAAAAGGTTACCTTTTGGTCTAAGAATTTCATCAAACAGTTTTCAAAGAATGCTGACTATAGCATTAACCGGTTTAAATTCAAATGCTTTTCTTTATGTCGATGACATAATTGTTTTTAGTTGTAGTATAAAAAATCATAATGAAAATTTAATAAAAACTTTTGAAAGATTAAATAAATACAACCTAAAACTAAATCCAAATAAATGTTGTTTTTTAAAACCCGAAGTTGTGTACTTGGGACATTTGATAACAAGCGAAGGTATAAAAACCGATCCCGCAAAACATAAAGCAATAAAAGAATACCCGGTAGCCAAAAATGCAGATGAAGTTAGACGATTTGTAGCTTTCTGTAATTATTACAGAAGATTTATTGCAAATTTTGCAGAAACAGCTAAATGTCTAAATGCGTTATTAAAGAAAAATCAACCATTTATATGGTCAAATGAATGTGAAAATGCATTCATAACTTTAAAAAATAAATTAATGAGTCCACCTATTTTACAATATCCTAAGTTTGATAAAACTTTTGTACTTACAACTGATGCTTCAGGTTTTGCACTGGGCGCAGTTCTTTCGCAAGGAGAAATAGGAAATGACTTACCTATCTCTTATGCAAGTAAATCTTTAAATAAACATGAAATCAACAAACCAATTATAGAAAAAGAGCTATTAGCGATTCATTGGGGAATAAATTTTTTTAGACCTTACCTTTACGGTAGAAAATTTATTGTGGTCACAGATCACAGACCTTTAGTTTCGCTCTTTTCACACAAAAATCCATCTTCAAAATTAACAAGGATAAGACTAGATTTATCTGATTATGATTTCGAAATAATTTACAAGCAGGGAACAATAAATACTAACGCTGACGTGTTGTCTAGAATAAAAATTGACTCGGACATACTTAAGAGTATGATTCCGAAAAATAATGATGAATCCGTGAGAAAGATGTTAGTGATGACTAGGGGGATGTCTGCTATAAAAAATAGAGGCATTGATAATAATAAAAATGATAAAAATAAAAGGGATGACAGTTTCCAACCGAAGCCTGATCAACTTCATATCTGGGACTGTACATCCATATCTGACGTCAAAAATTTAATAAAATTAAAATTTATAGTTGATTCAAATTGTAAGGTACCTAAAATAAATAAAATTAAAAATGAAGTATTAGTAAGATGTAGTGATAATCATGCGAAATCCGTTTCGACAGTTGAGAAGCTATTATCTGAAATATACAAATTGAAAATAAGCAAGCTTGCATTACGTGATACTGATGATATATTCCAGTATATTCCGAAAATGAAATTTAAAAATTTATATAATAATCTGCAGAAAAATATATTGAATAATAAAAATAATATGAATCACTTTTCCACTAACATACTTATATATATACCCCCACAGAAAATAAATGATGCTATTATGCAATATAAATTAATTGATGAATACCATAATGCACCACACGGAGGGCATTTGGGAATAAGAAAAACCGTCATAAAATTAAAACAAAGATGTATTTGGAAAAACATGTCTAAAATGGTAAAAAAGTACATTTCTAATTGCAAACTATGTGCTTATAATAAACAAGTACGAAACGTAAAAGAAAAAATGGTGATAACTGATACTCCAACAACAAGTTTTGAAATAGTATCTATAGATACAGTCGGACCGTTAAGAATGTCTAATAATTTTAGATATATATTAACAATACAATGTGACTTGACAAAATATGTAGTAGCTTATCCAATGGAAACAAAAGAAGCCGTTACAGTAGCTAAAACACTGGTAGAACAATTCATTCTTAAATATGGATGTTTCAAAATATTAAAATCAGATAGAGGTACTGAATTCAATAATGAATTAATGGACAATATCTGTAAAAGTTTTAATATTGAACAAAAATTTTCAACTCCATATCATCACCAACCTTTAGGTTCAATTGAACGGAACCATAGAGTTTTAAATGAATTTCTACTTGCATTTTCAAATGACAATGACTGGGACAAATGGATACCTTACTACACTTTTGCGTACAATACGACACCACATATAGACACAATTTACACACCATACGAATTAGTATTTGGAAAAATTGCATATTTACCAAATGACATTATAACGAGTAAAAATCCTGTGTATAATTTAGATGATTATAATAATGAATTAAAAGTTAGACTCCGTGAATCTATAAATAGAACACGAGAGATTATAAATAAAGTAAAAATAGATAGGAAGGAAAAATTTGACGAAAATGTCAACCCTTCAAATTTTAAAGTAGGAGATTTAGTATTAGTTAAGTTAGGTAATAGAAAAAAACATCAAACACCTTATCAAGGCCCGTACAAAATTATTAGACAAAATAACGTAAATTCAATTGTAGAAATGAACGGGAAAACCAAAGAAATACATAACAATATGCTAGAGAAATTTACAGAAATTATATAAAAAGTATTATTTTTTTTTTCATTCTAACGATACTAACCTACATCAATTATAAATAATAAATTATTTGCTTAAAGGCAAAAAAAAAAATAAAAAAATAAAAATTTATGTAATTTAAAAGACATTGAAATATCACAATATTAAATAATACAAAAAAAAAAAAAAATATTTTTAGAGATATACAATAACATTTTTTATTAGTTTATAAATTAATTGAGATATCAAATTAAACTAGTTGTACTTCACATTATAAAGAAAAACATTTTACTATTAAAAATAATAATATTAAAATAAATAAATTACTTATTAACTCTAAGATAAATATTACTTTAAAATTAATAAAAATAAAGATAAATGTAAGAAAAAACAAAATATTTTAATAATACAATTTTAAATAAAATTTTCATTTAAAAATAAAAAAAAAATTTTCAAAATAATTTTAACAAAAATAAAATAATAAGAATTTGTACTTGTAAACTATAATGCTTAAATACAAAATAAAAAGTTATTTTCTATTCTTTCAAAAACAAAATAACTTTTCTCTTCAGGGTGAGGGTGTAGTGTATCTACATTCAATTCCATAATACACTGCAATAAGTTGTATTCCGTGATACACCGCAAATAATTGTTTAAACATTATTGTGACAATTCTTATAATTAAAATAATTATATGCTACAAATTAAAGGATCATATTGCATTCTATATTTTTGTTTTTCTTTCTGTTTTCATTTCGTTCGTAATATGAATATACCATATGTTACTAATAATAATTATAAGCAATGCATTACATTGTGTGTGGTATATTCTTAGTGTTAATGAACGGAGTGTACAGAATACCTAGTGACCCACTTAAAGAGGTTCTTGGAATGCACTATGTGAATTATTATTTGTAGCATACCCAATATATAAATAAATTTGGGTTAAAGTAACTAGAACCAAATTTTTAATGTAAGAACTAATTTGTATAATATTAGTAATCTTTATTGTAATTAATTTATATGTATTTGTAATTTAAAAAAAGTATAAATACCAAGGGTTTTTGGTAAAATAAAATTAATGTTATTCTTGGCTTTGCCAACACAAGAAATAATTGTTTATTTATTTCTACACTGGATAGCGGCGCAGCACGCCTAAATGTTTGAAAAAGTGCATTGGATTAAGCACTAAAAATTATCCAAATCAATCACGGAACTATACTGTGTCATAGGCCAATCTCTGATAGATTCACACAGTACCGTATTGATTTGTCTTCTTCAATAATAGCCACCTAACATTACATGGCGACCCTGCCACACTGTCACCAGGAATAGACAGTGTCGTGGGCCAGAATCCAGAATCCATAATATACATTACATAATATATATTAATTAAAAAAATCTTTAATATTTTTATCATAACTGCAAGTTTAATGTAAAAAAAAAAATAATATTTTTATTGTCAAATTATTAAATATTTAACACAAATATATATCTTACTTAAACAATTTGTATCAACCACTCCAAGCGTTATGATAAAATAAACATTTAATTAAATTAATCAATTAATTATCTCATATGTATGTGTATATAATGCATATTTTAATTTTTTAAAAATGACAAAGAAAATAAAATACCCTCCTGCAAATGTTCAGTATATATACATTTATAAAAAAAAAAAAAAAAAAAAAAAAAAAATTTATATTATAACAAAACAATTTACAATTTAAAAATTATAAATATATACTAAAAATTATTAACTACAAAAAGGATTAATTACTATAAAAACCTATTAATATGAAAACTAAATATATTACTTTAAAAGGTATAAATATATATACATATATTATAAAGAAATAAAAAAGCAAAAAATATATAAAATTTATATTTAAAATAAAATAAAAATCTATTATAAATATATTTGTAAAAGTAAAGTTATTATATATTATATAAATAAAATAAAAACAAGTAAAGAAACAGTCAGTCGGTGCAACCGACTTAGAAATACCCTACACCTATTTGGTTCAAATTTAAGGACATATCCATAAGTCATTTTAACACCATAGAAGCTGTTATTAATTTGATCGTAAGACATAGCTAACCAAATTAACTGTATAATATACTAAAAACATTTTCTAATTACCCTATCTATTAAAAAATACTACAAATTCTTACTAATTTATCTATTTAAAAATATTTAAAAACAAACAAACTTGAAATAAATGAAAATATATTTATTCCAATTCAATTACAAAATGAAAAAATTCTAATTATTAAATTTTGTGATAAAAAGCTTTGATTACATAATATATTTAATAATCCAAATTTTTAAAAATTTCAATTATTTTAAATGGTTAGTTTATATACCTAATAGAAAAACTTATAAACGCAAAATATGCAATAAATGTATTTCTAAAATACAATTAAAAATTTACACCTTTTCATATAATTCATTTAAATATAAAAATAAATTTGACATAAATGCAGCAAGTACCTTTGAACATAGCTGAACCCCTACAATTAAGTCTAGATTTCGGAGACACATAGGACATAGGAAATAAATTCTTTGGCTTCGAAATTAAACTCGACCACAACCAATTCCCATGGTACTTTCATTACTAGTAACCTACTGTTAAATTTCATCTAAATACCGGCATTATTTTTTGAGTTATGGTGTTTTTAAGATATATGTTTGTTAGTCCTTGAACTTTTCAAGGGTTCCACGACCCGAAATTATGGTACGATTTCGCCCATATGCAGTCCCGTCATACTTTCAATACTAGTTAACCCTTGTACACAATTGGAACGCTCTATCTTAATTTTAAGTTACTAGTTTTATTAATTTCGATGATAAGCTTTTACACATTGGGGGGTCTAAGAGAGGTTCTGAACCACCACTCCAATTGATCCCAAATTAGGGGGGCACGCAAGAAATAGTAAAGAACACCCTTGTGGCAAATTGGAAGCTTCTACATTTGTTTCAAGTAACTATCTTTATTAATTTCGAAAATATGTTTTAAGGGCCTAAGAACTGAGTGGCTGGTCCCCGATCCACTACTCCAATGGGGCCCAAATTTCAAAGACACTTACGAAATAGGAAGGGACACCCTGATACCAAATTTGGAGGTTCTATCTTCATTGGTTTCGGAATTATGCTCGTTTGGCCTAAATTCGATCAAAAAGTTCTAAGTTCCGAACCCATTGTCCAATCCTCACCGTACGTAATCACCGCCGTAGTTTCGCTGCCAATAACCTACAGCACAAATTTCATGAAGATAGCCTCATTAGTTGTTGAGTTATCGTGATTTTTTATATATGTTCCTTAGCCCTGACATCGATTAAAAGGTCCGGAATCCGAACCGTTGGGCTGATTTCGCCCTTATATAGTCCGCGCTGTACTTATAGTACTAGTTAACCCTTGTACACAATTTGAACGGTCTATCCTAATTTTAAGTAACTATTTTTAGTAATTTCGATTATAAGCCTTTAAAACTTGGGAGGTCTGAGAGGGGTACAGAACCACCACTCCAATTGATCCCAAATTAGGGGAACACGCAAGAGATAGTAAAGAACACCCTTGTGGCAAATTGGAAGCTTCTACATTTTTTCAAGTTGTTATCTTTATTAATTTTAAAGATATGCTTTAAGGTCTTCGGAAATGTGTGGCTGGTCCCCGACCCACTACTCCAATGGGACCCAAATTCACAAGACACTTAGGAAATAGGAAGGGACATCCTGATACTAAATTTGGAGGTTCTATCTTCATTGGTTTCGGAATTATGCTCGTTTGGCCTAAATTCGATCAAAAAGTTCTAGGTTCCGAACCCATGGTCCAATCCCGACCTTACGCAATTCCCGAAGTATTTTCATTACTAGTAACCTACAGCACAAATTTGATGAAGATAGCGTCATTAGTTGTTGAGTTATCGTGATTTTTTATATTTGTTCGTTAGCCCTGAAACCGATTAAAAAGTCAAGAATCCGAACCCATGGGCCGATTTCGCCCATATGCAATCCCCGCCGTACTTTCAGTCCTAGTAACCTACAGTTAAAATTTCATCAAGATAGCTCCATTATTTTTTGAGTTATCGTGCCTACGGACGGACGGACGGACATGGCTATATCGACTAAGGCGGTCACGCTGATCACAAATATAAATACTTTTCCATATCTAGCTCGCTTCCTTTAGGTGGTTACAAACACCATACCAAAGTTAATATACCCCTTTACCGTAGGTGTAGGGTATAAAAAAAAAAATACTTTCGACTAACTAACTTAATAGGGGTCTCGGTGGTGCAGTGGGTAAGCATTTGGCTTATTAACCGAGGGGGTCCGGGTTCGATTCCCGGTCAGGTCATACAATATTTAATTTAAAAAAAAAAAAATTATTGAAAAATAATTTTCTTTACGAATCCCCATGGTGACCAAATATAATATAAATATACAAATATATAATATAAACAAAATAAATAATATAGTAGTTATAAATAAATAGAAAGTATTTAATAATGAGGGGTGCACAACGGGCCGCAAGGCCTAGGTGTAAGGGAGACTTGCTTTCCCCCCCTGTCTAAACAACAACAACTAACTTAATAACATCAATTAAAATGCAAAATATATATATATAAAATATTTTAAAGTATAATTTTTATATAAAGAAAACCGACTACAAATTTAAAATTTTTTAAAATTACCAGAATCCGTATTTTAATAGTTTTTAGATTTAAGATTGATAAAATAAATTCAAATATAAATTTTTTAATTAATATAAAAACATATAACAATATTTAACGTATTTATATATTTCTAAACATTTTATTATATTATATATATTTGAGATATCATATATCAAATAGAATATGAATATATAAAACATTTAATAAAATCAAGAAAATTAATAATATTAATTTATAAAATAAAACAGACAGAACAACAACAAGTTTAATAACAACAACTACAATAGGAATAACAATTTTAGAAATAATAATAGGAACAACAATTCTGACAGGAATAATTATAATAACAATAATTTTAATAGGAATAACAATAATAACAATAATTCCAACAGGAACAATAATAATAACTCTAAGAGAATAAATATAATAAATAACCAAGAAGAGGACCAAAACCATTTTTTAGGTATAGAAGGACCGACAGTTTAATAAAAAATTCAACTGATCGGATATCCTCTCCATTAAAGATATATACTTTTAATCATGATTTGACAAACTTTGTAATTTTAAGATATAATAATAAAGATTTAAAATTTTTGATAGACATAGGTGCTGACATATCAATTTTTAAAGAAAATTGTCAGTCGAATAATAGCTCATACGAAATTAACGAAAGAGCAAAATGTAAATTAACAGGTATAACGAGTGAAGAAGTATGCTCACTCGGTACAATAAATATAAAACTAGATATTTCTAATAAATTCATATATAATACTTTCCATCTTGTAGATGAAAATTTTCCAATATCTACTGACGGTATAATTGGTAGAGACTTCTTAATAAAGTATATGTGTAAAATAGACTATGAAACGTATACTTTAACATTAGATATCAATGAAGAAGAAATAACCATTCTAATTAGAACTAGACCTTTGAACATAAAACATATTACAATTCCCGCTAGAAGTGTAATCATACATCCAATAAAAATTAATATTAAAGAAGATAGTATAGTCTTAAATAAAGAAATAAAAGATGGTGTATTTATAGCCAATACGATCATACCATGTAAAGGGATTAGTCACATAAAAATTTTGAACACCAATAACCATGAAGTAAAAGTACTTGATTCTGAAATGAAAATCCAATGTAATTCTTTAAAACAATATGACATTTTAGTCAATACAAAAACAATAACAAAAGATAAAAAACGATTAGAAGAAATCTTAAAACTAATAAATATTGAAACAAATGATGTTCATGCAAAGGATACTTTGTTAAAAATATTTGAAAAATATCATAATATTTTCCATTTAGATAATAAACCATTGTCTACAAATAATTTTTATACTCAAAATTTAAATACCGTAGACAACAATCCGGTATATATAAAGAATTACAGATTACCTCAATCACAACAAGAGGAAATCAAGAAACAAGTTCAAAAATTATTAGATGATGACTTAATAGAACCATCTATAAGCCCTTACAACTCACCATTATTACTAGTACCTAAAAAAAGTACTAATGATGAAAAGAAATGGCGTTTAGTAGTTGATTTTCGTAAACTAAACGATAAAATAGTAAATGACAAATTTCCTTTAACGCGTTTGGAAGACGTTCTAGACAAATTAGGAAGAGCCAAATACTTTTCAACTTTAGACATGACTAGTTCTTTTCATCAAATTAAACTAAATAAGGACTCTAGACCATTAACCGCATTTTCGACCCAAGATGGTCATTTTCAATTCAAAAGGTTACCTTTTGGTCTAAGAATTTCATCAAACAGTTTTCAAAGAATGCTGACTATAGCATTAACCGGTTTAAATTCAAATGCTTTTCTTTATGTCGATGACATAATTGTTTTTAGTTGTAGTATAAAAAATCATAATGAAAATTTAATAAAAACTTTTGAAAGATTAAATAAATACAACCTAAAACTAAATCCAAATAAATGTTGTTTTTTAAAACCCGAAGTTGTGTACTTGGGACATTTGATAACAAGCGAAGGTATAAAAACCGATCCCGCAAAACATAAAGCAATAAAAGAATACCCGGTAGCCAAAAATGCAGATGAAGTTAGACGATTTGTAGCTTTCTGTAATTATTACAGAAGATTTATTGCAAATTTTGCAGAAACAGCTAAATGTCTAAATGCGTTATTAAAGAAAAATCAACCATTTATATGGTCAAATGAATGTGAAAATGCATTCATAACTTTAAAAAATAAATTAATGAGTCCACCTATTTTACAATATCCTAAGTTTGATAAAACTTTTGTACTTACAACTGATGCTTCAGGTTTTGCACTGGGCGCAGTTCTTTCGCAAGGAGAAATAGGAAATGACTTACCTATCTCTTATGCAAGTAAATCTTTAAATAAACATGAAATCAACAAACCAATTATAGAAAAAGAGCTATTAGCGATTCATTGGGGAATAAATTTTTTTAGACCTTACCTTTACGGTAGAAAATTTATTGTGGTCACAGATCACAGACCTTTAGTTTCGCTCTTTTCACACAAAAATCCATCTTCAAAATTAACAAGGATAAGACTAGATTTATCTGATTATGATTTCGAAATAATTTACAAGCAGGGAACAATAAATACTAACGCTGACGTGTTGTCTAGAATAAAAATTGACTCGGACATACTTAAGAGTATGATTCCGAAAAATAATGATGAATCCGTGAGAAAGATGTTAGTGATGACTAGGGGGATGTCTGCTATAAAAAATAGAGGCATTGATAATAATAAAAATGATAAAAATAAAAGGGATGACAGTTTCCAACCGAAGCCTGATCAACTTCATATCTGGGACTGTACATCCATATCTGACGTCAAAAATTTAATAAAATTAAAATTTATAGTTGATTCAAATTGTAAGGTACCTAAAATAAATAAAATTAAAAATGAAGTATTAGTAAGATGTAGTGATAATCATGCGAAATCCGTTTCGACAGTTGAGAAGCTATTATCTGAAATATACAAATTGAAAATAAGCAAGCTTGCATTAAGTGATACTGATGATATATTCCAGTATATTCCGAAAATGAAATTTAAAAATTTATATAATAATCTGCAGAAAAATATATTGAATAATAAAAATAATATGAATCACTTTTCCACTAACATACTTATATATATACCCCCACAGAAAATAAATGATGCTATTATGCAATATAAATTAATTGATGAATACCATAATGCACCACACGGAGGGCATTTGGGAATAAGAAAAACCGTCATAAAATTAAAACAAAGATGTATTTGGAAAAACATGTCTAAAATGGTAAAAAAGTACATTTCTAATTGCAAACTATGTGCTTATAATAAACAAGTACGAAACGTAAAAGAAAAAATGGTGATAACTGATACTCCAACAACAAGTTTTGAAATAGTATCTATAGATACAGTCGGACCGTTAAGAATGTCTAATAATTTTAGATATATATTAACAATACAATGTGACTTGACAAAATATGTAGTAGCTTATCCAATGGAAACAAAAGAAGCCGTTACAGTAGCTAAAACACTGGTAGAACAATTCATTCTTAAATATGGATGTTTCAAAATATTAAAATCAGATAGAGGTACTGAATTCAATAATGAATTAATGGACAATATCTGTAAAAGTTTTAATATTGAACAAAAATTTTCAACTCCATATCATCACCAAACTTTAGGTTCAATTGAACGGAACCATAGAGTTTTAAATGAATTTCTACTTGCATTTTCAAATGACAATGACTGGGACAAATGGATACCTTACTACACTTTTGCGTACAATACGACACCACATATAGACACAATTTACACACCATACGAATTAGTATTTGGAAAAATTGCATATTTACCAAATGACATTATAACGAGTAAAAATCCTGTGTATAATTTAGATGATTATAATAATGAATTAAAAGTTAGACTCCGTGAATCTATAAATAGAACACGAGAGATTATAAATAAAGTAAAAATAGATAGGAAGGAAAAATTTGACGAAAATGTCAACCCTTCAAATTTTAAAGTAGGAGATTTAGTATTAGTTAAGTTAGGTAATAGAAAAAAACATCAAACACCTTATCAAGGCCCGTACAAAATTATTAAACAAAATAACGTAAATTCAATTGTAGAAATGAACGGGAAAACCAAAGAAATACATAACAATATGCTAGAGAAATTTACAGAAATTATATAAAAAGTATTATTTTTTTTTTCATTCTAACGATACTAACCTACATCAATTATAAATAATAAATTATTTGCTTAAAGGCAAAAAAAAAAATAAAAAAATAAAAATTTATGTAATTTAAAAGACATTGAAATATCACAATATTAAATAATACAAAAAAAAAAAAAAATATTTTTAGAGATATACAATAACATTTTTTATTAGTTTATAAATTAATTGAGATATCAAATTAAACTAGTTGTACTTCACATTATAAAGAAAAACATTTTACTATTAAAAATAATAATATTAAAATAAATAAATTACTTATTAACTCTAAGATAAATATTACTTTAAAATTAATAAAAATAAAGATAAATGTAAGAAAAAACAAAATATTTTAATAATACAATTTTAAATAAAATTTTCATTTAAAAATAAAAAAAAAATTTTCAAAATAATTTTAACAAAAATAAAATAATAAGAATTTGTACTTGTAAACTATAATGCTTAAATACAAAATAAAAAGTTATTTTCTATTCTTTCAAAAACAAAATAACTTTTCTCTTCAGGGTGAGGGTGTAGTGTATCTACATTCAATTCCATAATACACTGCAATAAGTTGTATTCCGTGATACACCGCAAATAATTGTTTAAGCATTATTGTGACAATTCTTATAATTAAAATAATTATATGCTACAAATTAAAGGATCATATTGCATTCTATATTTTTGTTTTTCTTTCTGTTTTCATTTCGTTCGTAATATGAATATACCATATGTTACTAATAATAATTATAAGCAATGCATTACATTGTGTGTGGTATATTCTTAGTGTTAATGAACGGAGTGTACAGAATACCTAGTGACCCACTTAAAGAGGTTCTTGGAATGCACTATGTGAATTATTATTTGTAGCATACCAATATATAAATAAATTTGGGTTAAAGTAACTAGAACCAAATTTTTAATGTAAGAACTAATTTGTATAATATTAGTAATCTTTATTGTAATTAATTTATATGTATTTGTAATTTAAAAAAAGTATAAATACCAAGGGTTTTTGGTAAAATAAAATTAATGTTATTCTTGGCTTTGCCAACACAAGAAATAATTGTTTATTTATTTCTACACTGGATAGCGGCGCAGCACGCCTAAATGTTTGAAAAAGTGCATTGGATTAAGCACTAAAAATTATCCAAATCAATCACGGAACTATACTGTGTCATAGGCCAATCTCTGATAGATTCACACAGTACCGTATTGATTTGTCTTCTTCAATAATAGCCACCTAACATTACACCTTAAAGCATATCTTTAAAATTAATAAAGATAACAACTTGAAAAAATGTAGAAGCTTCCAATTTGCCACAAGGGTGTTCTTTACTATCTCTTGCGTGTTCGCTTAATTTGGGATCAATTGGAGAGGTTGTTCAGTACCCCTCTCAGACCTCCCAAGTTTTAAAAGCTTATAATCGAAATTACAAAAAATAGTTACTTAAAATTAAGATAGACCGTTCAAATTGTGTACAAGGGTTAACTAGTACTACAAGTAAAGCGCGGGCTGTATAAGGGCGAAATCAGCCAATGGGTTCGGATTCTGGACCTTTTAGTCGGTGCAAGGATAACGAACATATATTAAAAATCACGATAACTCAACAACTAATGAGGCTATCTTCATGAAATTTGTGCTGTAGGTTATTGGTAATGAAACTACGGCGGTGATTACGTACGGTGAGGATTGGACAATGGGTTCGGAACTGAGAACTTTTTGATCGAATTTAGGCCAAACTAGCGTAATTCCGAAACCAATGAAGATATAACCTCCAAATTTGGTACCAGGGTGTCCCTTCCTATTGCGTAAGTGTCTTTGAAATTTGGGCCCCATTGGACTAGTGGGTCGGAGACCAGCCACTCAGTTCCGAGGACCTTAAAGCATATTTTCGAAATTAATAAAAATAGTAACTTGAAACAAATGTAGAAACTTCAAATTTGGCCCAGGGTGTTCTTTACTATTTCTTCCGTGCCCCCCTAATTTGGGATCATTTGGACTGGTGGTTCAGGACCTCTCTTAGACCCCCCAAATGTGTAAAAGCTTATCATCGAAATTATTAAAACTAGTAACTTAAAATTAAGATAGAACATTCCAATTGTATACAAGGTTTAACTAGTATTGAAAGTATGACGGGACTGCATATGGGCGAAATCGTACCATGGTTTCGGGTTCTGGAACCCTCGACAAGTTCAAGGACTAAAAAACATATATCTTAAAAACACCATAACTCAAAAAATAATGCCGGTATTTTGATGAAATTTAAACTCTAGGTTACTAGTAATGAAAGTACCATGGGAATTGGTTCTGGTCGTGTTTAATTTCAAAGCCAAAGAATATATTTCCTATGGCCTATGTGTCTCCGAAATCTAGACTTAATTGTAGTGGTTCAGCTATGTTCAAAGGTACTTGCTGCATTTATGTAAAATTTATTTGAATATTTAAATGGATTATATGAAAAGTTCTAAATTTGTAATTGTATTTTAGAAATACATTTATTGCATATTTTGCGTTTATAAGCTTTTCTATTAGGTATATAAACTAACCATTTAAAATAATTGCAATTTTTAAAAATTTGGATTATTAAATATATTATGCTTTGATTATCTTTTATCACAAAATTTAATAATTAGAATTTTTTCATTTTGTAATTGAATTGGAATAAATATATTTTCATTTATTTCAAGTTTGTTTGTTTTTTAATATTTTTAAATAGATAAATTAGTAAGAATTTGTAATATTTTTTAATAGATAGTGTAATTAGAAAATGTTTTTAGTATTATAAAGTTAATTTGGTTAGTTATGTCTTACGATCAAATTAATAACAGCTTTTATGGTGTTAAAATAACTTATGGATATGTCCTTAAATTGAACCAAATAGGTGTAGGGTATTTCTAAGTCGATTGCACCGACTGACTGTTTCTTTACTTGTTTTCTAAACATTTAAGTACGATTTGATCTATGGTTTATGTATTTTTTATCTTAATTAAAATCTCTATGAATAATTTATATGTACAACAAAATTTAACATATCATAATTCATAAGTTTAGTATTTAGTATTATATTATTCTAGCTAATACCCGGTGCGCGTCGCTGCGCCTCTCAATGGAGGTTTAATTGGAGTTGATGTTACTGCAAAAAGTTAACACAAAACTTGCACACGGTTTACACATGTAAATTTTAAAATGTATGAAAGCAATCTTTTTAAAACGATTTTTCTAGGATTATTCTAGTAATTTTTGAAACATTCTGTAATTCAAAGCAGTACAAACTACTTTCCAAAATTTAATGTAATTTACTTCGAAAAAATTTTTTTTGACCAAACGTAGGATCGACTGTTAACAGACTCAACTCCATTTTCAAGTTGCTTCACACATATAAAATTTGAGGTCAACCGGTCAAATCGTTTCTAATGTAGAGTTAAGTAACGCAAAAATCTATTAAAAGCCACTGTGCCCCAATGGGTTAACGGAAGTATACTTTCTCTTTAGACAAAGCAGTATTGCGCACAATTGGACGTAATTTGCTTTCAAATCTTTTTTTTGTAAATCGTCGGGCCGGCATGGATTAACCAATTGCAAGTATGTTAAAAGAGTTAATTTCATTCTCAAAACGGAACATATATACAAAATTTGAAGAAAATCGGTTAAACCTTTTCTAATTTAAAGTAAAGTAACCAAAAAATTTACAAAAAGCTGTTGGGGCGCAATGGGTTAATGGAACTCAACAAAATATTTTTTGTGGCTTTCTTTTTAGCCAAAGCAGTACTTCGCAAATTTTGACAATATTAGCTTCCAAAATTATTTTGCCCAAGAGACGGGCTGACATGAGTTATCAAATTCCAAAACTGTTAATAGTGTCAACTCAATTCTCATAGGGGAGCACGTATACAAAATTTGAAGAAAATCGGTCAAACCGTTTCTTATGTAGAGTAAAGTATTGAAAAAACTTATAAAAAGCTGTTGGGCGCAATTGGTTAATGGAACTCAACAAAATTTTTTTGGGCTGTCTTTTTAGCCAAAGCAGAATTTCGTAAAATCGGACAAAATTTGGACCCAACAATTTTTTTGACCACCCTTCGCCCCGACATGGGTTAACAAATTCCAAAACTGTTAATAGTGTCAACTCAATTCTCAAAGAGCACCACGTGTACAAAATTTTAAGTCAATCAGTCAAAGCGTTTTCATTTTAGAACAAAGAAGTTTAAATACCTGAACCACAGCCCCAACTTGGCGGTCCGTTAGAGAAAAATTTTTGGGCCACAATTTCTTTCTGTACCCAAAAACCTCTACATACAAATTTTCACGAAAACCGGCTGGGCAGTTTAGGAGTCTATTCGCTACATACAAACAAACAAACAAACTTTCGCTTTTATATATATTTAGATTGAAGCTGCCAGCATTACACAACACCTAATGACGCTGAAATTTTGCCAAAAGTAACTAACCGGATGAAATAATGTTTATATTACGGTCATTCGGGTATCCCAGAGTTGACACAGTCTACTCTACAACAGTCTCCCTCGTTTTTTCCTATAATTATCTTCTATTATTATATTTTTTGAACTAATTTGTATTTGTGGAACCCTATTATATCTATTTTTTTTAATAATTGTTTTTTTTTATGTTTTATTGAAAAAGCTAAGTTTTTTTAAGAAGTTTGCGAACGATGTAACATTTTTTTGTGGTTTCCGATAGAAGTAGATGTAGCGGTTGAATATTTTGTTGCATCCTTATGTCACCAATTGCTATACATTCGTTGATTATGTGTTTAGTTTTAATGACTTGATTGTTACAAAATGCACAGGTTGGCGTTAGTTCTTTGTTGAAAATATGTTGGTGGGTGGGTGTAGTGTGCCCAGTTCTAAATCTTGTTTACACCGTCAAGTCCCTTCTTCTTGAATTTGTTTGAAAGGATGATGTTTCTTTCTTGGAGTTGATATCCTTATAAAAATGTGTGAAGATTGCCAAAGTAAGTAAAGATTCGAGTTTGGTTATCTTTTTACTTTCTTCGATTAGATCTTGTTTGCTTGTGAAATTTAGTGATATAAAAGGGGGGTTGACCACCTCTTTTGGTACTTTATCGGCAAACTCATTTCCTTCTATACCTGCATGTCCTGGAACATTACTTTTAAAATTTTTTTGTTTTTTTTATTAGTGTGTCCCGTATTTCCTCTATAATCCTTTCGGAGTAATTGATGTTAGTGACAGCATTCATTGTTGAGAGAGAGTCAGAGCAGATTACGTATTTTTCTCTTGTTTTTTTTTATTTAACTGCTTCTAGTTCTGCAAGTGCCTCAGCGGAGTAGGCTGTATATATTTGTTTCTTCATCCACTACACTAAATGTTGTTGTAAAGGGGGATTTTGAACCGCCAGGGAAAATTAAGTTCCAGTCAGTATATTTGCTTTTTTATTAAATATCGAAATAGAGGAAAGTGCAATGTTGAGTTGTTGATGGGCTTGAAATTCAAAATGTTTTCCTTTGCAAAGAAAATAATCCTTAATCTTAAGTTGACGGTCTTTTTGCGTTTTCTTGCTATGACTCTTTTGCTTATGTCATATAGTTCAACCCCTTTCGAAAAAATAATTTTGGTTAATAGCTTTCTTGTAGTGTGCTTAATTTTTTTTTTCTAAGGACGGTTTTAAGTTATTGTAGTTCCCTTTTTGGCTGCTGTTCCATAAATGGCAAGCCTGTATTCGATTTTGGAGGTGATAACCGCTTTCACTACAACTATCAAGCATTTTGTGTTTCTTTCCAGATATTTGCTCCCTAAATATTTAATAAAGTTAAGTCTTTTATTTAATGAACTACATAACATTTCTATGTGACTGTTCCACAAATATCTCAAATTAATAACAATGCCTAATATTTTTAAACTTAAAAAATTTGCAAATTTAAGGAGTTAGTGTTTATCACAAAGTTAGTACAATTGTGTTTTTTAAAAATATGTAAATGTTTTGATTTGGCTATTGATATTTTTGAGCCATTGAAATTCCCCCATTCTGTTAGTTCTGTCACTAGTTCTTTAAGTTTTGTTTTGAATTGTTCGAAGTTTTAATGGTGGAATATACTAGAAAATCGTCTGCATATTAAATGTGTTTGAAGAATTTTTGATCTTCTATGATTTTGTTTAATCTATTAAATGCGGTTAAAAATAATTGAACTGATAATGGAGATGCTTGGAGGAGTCCATTGTTTAGTGGATAAATGTTTGAAAAGAATTTGTTATTTTTGACTGTTATTTTTCTATTTGGAGTGTTTTATGAAATTGATTATATTCTCCGAGATTTTCCATGCAATTAGTTGTTCCATAATTAAATTAATATCCACACGATCGAAAGCTTTTTAAATATGAAATATGGTTTTTTGTATTTAAACTATCCGAGATATTTTGGTCTAATTGGAGTAGTGCGTCCATAGTTCCTTTACCTGATTTGAAGGCCGTTTGCTTCTTTGTTATAAGGTTTTCTTCCTTTAACCAAAAAAGTCTTTTTGCTATAATTTTTTCTAGGACTTTGCTGGTGCATGGTAGTAATGAGATCGAACGGTAACTAGACAGTTTTGATCTTTACCTTCGTTTATTGATTCGCGATTTTCCACTGTTGTGGAATGGAACTTGTGTGGAAAATGGTATTATATAGTTCACATAATTTTGATTTCGCTTCAATAGGAAGGTGTTTTAATATAGGGTATGACAAGTTATCATAACCTGGGGTCTTGCCTTTTAGAGAGTTCAAACAGGTTTGTAGCTCTAATCCTGTTATTGGTTGTTCGATCTGTTTGGCGCGCATGCTGCGTATGTTCTGGGAACAATCCGGGTTGGAAGTGAGTTTCCGTGGATCTTAGCGTGTTATCGAAATCTTTTATATAAGAAATATTGTGATATTTAGTTTAATTAGAAGCATTCGAAATCGAACACAATACTTTTGCTGGGGTATTTGGGTTTATGTTTTTTGTAAAGTTTATGAAGGATTGGAGTTTGGTAATTTTAAAATGTGCATTTGCTTTTATATAGTTGATTATATTTTCGTAATTTGGATGTTTCTTTATAACTTTCAACAGTTTTTCTTTCTCCATTTGTAGAAGAGATAACGAATTGTTCCACCAGCAAGTATATTTCCTAACTGCTTTGTTTTATGTTCTTGGAATAGTTAAATTAGTACAGCTATTTATTACAGATTGTTAATTTTTGGAATTGACCTACGTATTGATTTATATTTGGTTAATATGCTGAAAATTGTTTGCTGTTGATTGAAATTTGGATTTTTGTCCAATTAGCTTGGTCTGTTTTGAATTTGGATTTGTGTTTAGACTACGCAAGAGGATGGATGTGATTGAGTTTGATTGTTATGAGGAAGTGGTCTCTTCCGTGTGGGAATTGATCGACATCCCATAGCGAGGCTAGATTTAAAGGATGAGTGCAAAAAGTCAAATCGACGTGAGTGAAAGTATAGTGAGTTGGGAAATGGGTCGGTGTATTTGTGTTTAAACTTATTAAGCTATTATTTTTTATAAAGTTGGAGATGATTTTGCCTTTTTTATTATTTTTAGAGGATCACAACATAGGGTTCTAGGAATTAAAATCTCCAAAGATTAGGATCAGTTAGGATCATTTTCATTTATCGATTCATTGGTAGTGAAGTAATTATTAATAACAGTCAATGGAGTTTTAATGTTAATTTTGACGGCTGTTTCCAGGATATTTGTGATTAGGTTAATTATTTTATGTTAAATATGACTTGAAACTAAGAGAGCTACCCGGCGACTTGCATTCTCCTTTGCTGTGATATCGTTTTTATTATAAAACGAGAAGTTTCGTGGAATATTTAACGCATTTAGGGGTGCAATTAGGTGTGTTTCCTGTAAGGCAATAATGTTTGGATTTTGTTTTTTAATAATTAGTAGAAGCTCATCTAGGTTGTTGTAGTAGCCATTTAGATTCCATTGCAGGAGACTTATGGCCATTGCAGTTTAGTTAAAGTATATGAAATATTTTTTTTTTAATTAATAGAAAAAGGGCAAAATAAGAAGACAGATGAGCGGGTCGAAACTGTGTTGTATTGTTTATATGAGGTTACTTGATTTATTTGTTTTATATAAAAGTCTTTATTGTTAGACTTAAGAAAAGTAAGCATTATACAATTAATACTATTTAAAGAATGATTAAAAGTTTGAAAAGTGATTGTTAGAAATAAATAAAAAGAATTAAGAGAAAAGGTAATAATTATTGTTTAGTTTTGGATATAAATTAATTATACTAGTTCCCCTGACCCCTGTGCAATTGCACAGATTTTTTTTATATGAAAGTATTTTAACTCTTTTAGCATTAGATACCTAATAATGCCATTTTGAAGTACTGTGCAATACCGAGTTACTTTAGAAATTTTTTTAATACTTTGAAAAATATGTATTTAAATTGCGTTTTGCGCGTTACCAATTTGATTAAAATTTTTCTGAATATCATCCCAGCTTTCCTATTACAGTTTTCACAAAAATAAAAAAAATACAATTCATATTAATTTTTTTTTTTATATTTGCCTCTACTTCAAATACATATCTGGTTCTGTTCTATCAATACAATTGATGATCGAATTACGTTGTATGAAAATGAATTATTGTGATGTGAAATACCTAAGTCTCATATTTGTGTATTGGTAGTTTGATTGGTTATCGTTTTTAAAAAATTAAACATTACAATTAAGATATTGTACTTTGTTAAGAATATTAAAAAAAATTAAAACATATTGTCAAATTTAAAATATTAGCACTTCAATGAGTAACAGCGCTGTAGCATCTAACGCTAAATTGTTGTACTGAACAATTTGCAGCAAAATTAAATGACATTTGATTTTGAGTGACTTTTCGTATATTTTTATTTTATTTAAATAATTTAAATAAACTTATATGATATTCAAAATCATTACAATAATTCTATTTCTATACTTTTTATTCTTTTATTTAAAATATTATTCAAATTCAAATTTATAAAATTAATCAAATGCGTTTGTTTTTTTTAGCACAGTAGTATGTATATGAACTCCGCCGTAGCCGGTCCCAAGCCCGGTTGAGAAAGGAGGAGGGAAGAATAGTTGCAACCTGAATGGCCACATACATTGGCGTCTCAGGAAGTAGGAAAACGCTATATAATGCAGTTGAACTCGTAACATAGTTATGAGAACTTCAACGCATTATATGGCAAATTCTGAAGCAACTCTTCAAACCCAACGGCCCTCCAGTCTGGGGGTTGGCGTAAGGCTAACTACCTTACCCATAAAAACCAACAAATAGTTATGAATGACGAAAATGCCTCGGATATGAGAACGAATAGATTACACGGAAAACGACCATGGAACAACTATAAGGACAAAGATTTAAGAATTTGCTCCTGGAATGTAAGAACACTCTACACCCCAGGAGCATCTAACAATTTGGAAAAGGTTCTCGCGCAGTATAAAGCCGATATTACTGCGATACAGGAAATACGTTGGAAAGGAACCGGTACACTAAAAAAGCGAAAATGCGACATTTACTACAGCTGCCATGAAAAGCACCACATATTAGGATGCGGTTTTGTAGTGGGAGAAAGGTTGAGGGCGTTGGTCATTGACTTTACACCTGTCAATGAACGACTTGCAACCATCCGCATCAAAGGCAGATTTTGCAACATCTCCATAATATGTGCGCATGCTCCTACCGACGAAGCAGAGGATGCAGACAAGGAAGAATATTACGATACCCTTGAGCGAACATACGCAGCCTGCCCCGAACACGATGCCAAGATTAATAGCAGCACAATTCAGAGCACGAATATCTAATGTGAGGAAGCTGCAGAACACACGATCACAAAAATTCCACATTAGAAGCCTACAATCGCCAGATATAGCCAGAGAATACAGCCAACAAATTAGCTCTAGACTTCAATCGGTACCTCCTTTGAATAATCCATCCATTGATGAACAATGGCAACATTGTTCTAACATTATCAAGGAGGTGGCTTCAAATACCATAGGTTTCGAACCAACAACAATCAGAAACCCTTGGTATGATGAAGAATGCTCAATTAAAACAGCACTCAAAAATGTAGCATACCGCAAGACCCTGCAGAGGAAAACCAGAGCGGCGCAGGAGGAGTACAGAGCTAAAAGACGAGATGAAAAGTACACCATTAGGCGAAAAAAAGGGTTTATGAAAAATCTCGTCTTGTGGACATTGAAACGTGCAGAGACAGAGGCGAAGTACGTAAGTTCTACAAACAAGCCAAGCAGTTGGCAGCTGGCTACAAACAACGTACACACGCGCTTAAAGACAGTATGGGAAATTTGGTAACCGATACGCGAGAGATATTGAAGACATGGAAACAACATTTCGAACAGTTGTTAAATGATGGGCATACAGAACACCAGAATAATGCACCAGTCACAATGATCAACGATGACGAAACACTACCACCGAGCCTAATGGAAGTTGATCAAGCCATTCAGATACTGAAAAATAACAGGTTCAGATGGAATCCCAGCTGAGTTATTTAAGGTAGCAGGAGAAATTTGGTTAGGAGGATGCACCAAATCATCACCAGAGTCTGGATGGAAGAATGCATGCCCGATGACTGGAACATTAGCACCATATGCCCCATCCACAAAAAGGGCGATGCCATGTCATGTGCCAACTATAGAGGAATATCTCTATTGAATGTCGCGTACAAGATCCTTTCCAACATAATATGCGAACGACTGAAACCACATTGCAATAACATCATAGGCAACTACCAATGTGGTTTCCGTCCTGGTAAGTCTACCATCGTCCAAATCTTCGCATTGAGGCAAATCCTGGAGAAGACCCATGAATTTCAAATCGATACACACCATCTTTTTATCGATTTTAAGGCAGCCTACGACAGTATCTATCGCCGGGAACTGTACATTGCAATGTCGGAATATAGCATACCATCCAAGCTTATCCGACTTTGCCAAGTAACATTGGAGAACACTAAATGTGCAGTTGCTATTGGAGGAAATATGTCGGAGCTCTTTCGCACATGCACCGGCTTCCATCAAGGTGATGCACTGTCGTGCGACTTCTTCAATTTAGTGCTCGAACAGATTATACGCCGCTCTGGTGTCAACACCGAAGGAACAATCTTCAGAAAATCCGTTCAGCTATTAGGCTTCGCGGACGACTTCGACATAATCACAACGAGCCGTCATCGAAGCCTTCGTCCGTATTGAAGAAGAAGCAAAGAAAATGGGTCTTCTAGTGAACGAGAACAAAACGAAGTATATGTTATCAACAAATAAAGAGGCCAGAATAAATCGAGCAGGTCCAAACATCACTGTTGGTACATATAACTTTGAGGTAGTTAAGGAGTTTGTCTACCTAGGTACAAATGTAAACTCCGCAAATGACATCAATGTGGAGATCCGACAAAGAATAAACCTAGCAAACAGCTGCTACTTCGGTTTGTCAAAACAACTGCGTTCAAAACTCCTCTCGCGCAGTTCCAAAGTGCAACTGTACAAAACGCTCATACTTCCGGTGCTACTATATGGAGCAGAATGCTGGACATTGCCCAGAGCAAGTGAGCAAACACTTGGGACTTTCGAGCGAAAGACTCTTCGTCGAGTGTTCGGTCCTTACTGCGACGATGGGACCTGGAGAAGAAGATACAATGCCGAGATCTATCAGCTGTACGGTGACGTAGACCTAGTTCAAAAAATTAAGATCAAAAGGCTGCAATGGCTAGGTCACGTTGAGCGAATGGACAACAATGCTCCAGCTAAAAAGATACTCGAAGCCAGGCCAGAGGGAACACGTCGCAGAGGTCGCCCAAACCTTCGTTGGAGAGACGAGATTTCCACAGACATCAGAAGGCTCCAAATATCCAACTGGAGAGAATCTGCTCGGGACCGAACGAGGTGGAGAGGAACCCTACGTCAGGCCCAGGACCTTCATTGTCTGTAGCGCCACCTAAGTATGTAAGTAAGTATGTATATGCCGTTTCAGCGGCAGTAGTCAGCAAAAGTTCTCCTAAAGTTATGCAATAAAATTGTGATAATTAAAAAGTTTTGTGCTTTTGAGTATTTTAAATTAAGCTTAGCGGTTAGAATATCAGTTATGTTTAAATTTCAAATTAAAACAATAATAAGCTTAAACTTTGAGTCTTTGAGTATTTTAAATTAAGCTTGGTTGTTGGGATATCAGTTATGTTTAAATTTCAAAGATATTGTGCTTATTGTTCTTAATGAAATATGAAAAGTTTTTAAAGTTTGGTTTAAATACAAAATTAATATTATAAAACTTTAAGCTTGATTTAATATTTCTATGAAAATTAAAAAAAAGTTTTATAAATTAAAAAAAATAAGCTTAAGCTATTGAGCTGAATATTCTTAATTAGATATGAAAGTTTTTTATACCCTACACCTATAGAATAGGTAAAGGGGTATATTAACTTTGGTATGGTGTTTGTAACCACCTAAAGGAAGCGAGCTAGATATGGAAAAGTATATATATTTGTGATCAGCGTGACCGCCTTAGTCAATATAGCCATGTCCGTCCGTCCGTCCGTCCGTCCGTCCTTAGGCACGATAACTCAAAAAATAATAGAGCTATCTTGATGAAATTTTAACTGTAAGTTACTAGGACTGAAAGTACGGCGGGGATTGCATATGGGCGAAATCGGCCCATGGGTTCGGATTCTGGACCTTTTAATCGGTTTCAGGGCTAACGAACAAATATAAAAAATCACGATAACTCAACAACTAATGACGCTATCTTCATCAAATTTGTGCTGTACGTTACTAGTAATGAAAATACTTCGGGAATTGCGTAAGGTCGGGATTGGACCATGGGTTCGGAACCTAGAACTTTTTGATCGAAATCAGGCCAAACGAGCATAATTCCGAAACCAATGAAGACAGAACCTCCAAATTTAGTATCAGGGTGTCCCTTCCTATTTCCTAAGTGTCTTGTGAATTTGGGTCCCATTGGAGTAGTGGATCGGGGACCAGCCACACATTTCCGAAGACCTTAAAGCATATTTTTAAAATTAATAAAGATAACAACTTGAAAAAATGTAGAAGCTTCCAATTTGCCACAAGGGTGTTCTTTACTATCTCTTGCGTGTTCCCCTAATTCGGGATGAATTGGAGTGCTGGTTCTGTACCCCTCTCAGACCTCCCAAGTTTTAAAGGCTTATAATCGAAATTACTAAAAATAGTTACTTAAAATTAGGATAGACCGTTCAAATTGTGTACAAGGGTTAACTAGTACTATAAGTACAGCGTGGACTATATAAGGGCGAAATCAGCCCAACGGTTCGGATTCCGGACCTTTTAATCGATGTCAGCGAAACTACGGCGGTGATTACGTACGGTGAGGATTGGACAATGGGTTCGGAACTTAGAACTTTTTAATCGAATTTAGGCCAAACGAGCATAATTCCGAAACCAATGAAGATAGAACCTCCAAATTTGGTATCAGGGTGTCCCTTCCTATTTCAAAAGTGTCTCTGAAATTTGGGCCCCATTGGAGTAGTGGATCGCAGACCAGCCACTCAGTTCTTAGGCCCTTAAAGCATATTTTCGAAATTAATAAAGATAGTTACTTGAAACAAATGTAGAAGCTTCCAATTTGCCACAAGGGTGTTCTTTACTATTTCTTGCGCGCCCCCCTAATTTGGGATCAATTGGAGTGGTGGTTCAGAACCTCTCTTAGACCCCCCAATGTGTAAAAGCTTATCATCGAAATTAATAAAACTAATAACTTAAAATTAAGATAGAGCGTTCCAATTGTGTACAAGGGTTAACTAGTATTTAAAGTATGACGGGACTGCATATGGGCGAAATCGTACCATAATTTCGGGTCCTGGAACCCTTGAAAAGGTCAAGGACTAACAAACATATATCTTAAAAACACCATAACTCAAAAAATAATGCCGGTATTTAGATGAAATTTAACAGTAGGTTACTAGTAATGAAAGTACCATGGGAATTGGTTGTGGTCGAGTTTAATTTCGAAGCCAAAGAATATATTTCCTATGTCCTATGTGTCTCCGAAATCTAGACTTAATTGTAGTGGTTCAGCTATGTTCAAAGGTACTTGCTGCATTTATGTAAAATTTATTTTTATATTTAAATGAATTATATGAAAAGGTGTAAATTTTTAATTGTATTTTAGAAATACATTTATTGCATATTTTGCGTTTATAAGTTTTTCTATTAGGTATATAAACTAACCATTTAAAATAATTGCAATTTTTAAAAATTTGGATTTGATTATCTTTTTATCACAAAATTTAATAATTAGAATTTTGTGATTGAATTGGAATAAATATATTTTCATTTATTTCAAGTTTGTTTGTTTTTTAATATTTTTAAATAAATAAATTAGTAAGAATTTGTAGTATTTTTTAATAGATAGGTTAATTAGAAAATGTTTTTAGTATTATACAGTTAATTTGGTTAGCTATTTAGCTATGTCTTACGATCAAATTAATAACAGCTTCTATGGTGTTAAAATGACTTATGGATATGTCCTTAAATTTGAACTAAATAGGTGTCGGGTATTTCTAAGTCGGTTGCACCGACTGACTGTTTCTTTACTTCTTTAAATATCAGTTATGTTTAAATATCAAATTAAAACAATAATAAGCTTAAGCTAGTTTGAGTCTTTGAGTATTTTAAATTAAGCTTGGTTGTTAGGATATCAGTTATGTTTAAATTTCAAATTAAGATATTGTACTTATTGTTCTTAATAAAATATGAAAAGTTTTAAAGCTTGGTTTAAATACAAAGTTAATATTACCAAAGATTAAGCTTGATTTAATATTTCCACGAAAATTAAAAAAAGTTTTATAAATTAAAAAAAAAAAATAAGCTATGGAGTTGAATATTCTTAAATAGATATGAAAAGTTTTTTAATTTTGGTTTATACTTAATATTATCAAAGTTTAAGCTTGATTTAATATTTACGTGAAAAATTTAAAAAATTCAAAGCTGATAAAGCTCGTTCGTTATGTTTCAAAAATTAAGCTCCCAACTGCCATTTTAAATTTGAAAAGCTTAAAAAATGAATGGAAATTTTTTGTTTGAATATTAACTTAACTGCAAAAGTTTTAAAAAAAAAGAAACAAATAAACGTTTGAAATTATATTGTTAATAATATAAAGTCGTGATCATGAATACAAATTGAAAACGTGATCAAGTTCAAGTTAAAAAGAAAAAAAAAATATAAAACTTGGTTTTAAAAAGTTGTTTTTAATATTAAATAACATTATAGCATGTTTTACTAAAAGATAATAAATTATTATTCATTAAATAATATCTTTTTTATTTATCCATGAATCATGGTTTTTATCAAAGCCAAGCCACCTAACCAAAACTTGATTTCCTTTTTTTCTTATTATTTTTTCTACAAGGTTAACATTAGGAAATTTAACAGATGTAAGTTCAGGTTCATAAAAACTGCCTTTTATTTGTTTTTGTGTGTAATCAAGTAAATTGTATGTTATTGGATCAGTTCTTTTTATTTTCGCTATTGTATAAATTTCTGTTGACGAATTAGGTTGATAATCTTTTGCTAATATACCTTTAAATTTACTTATACGAACAAAATTTCCAACTTTGTATTTTGCTTTACGGAATACTTTTAATTTATTGTAGACAGTTTTTAATTAAAATTTCTCATTTTTCTTTGTAACATTTTTAGGTGGCAGTTTAATTGTATGATGATATGTTGAGTTATATTTTTCTATTAGCGATGGCAGAATAGGTAACCATTTATATGTGCCTTGTAAACTGAATTGTTTCCACATCATGTTTTTTAGGGTGCGATTGAAACGTTCTACAATTGATGCTTTTAGTTCTGAATATGTATGATAATGGTTAATTTTAATACAAAATTAATATTATCAAAGTTTAAGCTTGAATTAATATTTCCGAGAAAATTGAAAAAAGTTTTATAAATTAAAAAAAAATAAGCTTAAGCTATTGAGCTGAATATTTTTAATTAGATATGAAAAGTTTTTTAAATTTGGTTTATACTTAATATTATACAAAACCAATAATATTATGGGTTTATACTTAATATCGTCCAATATGTTTGAAAATGAAGCTTCCAACTGCCATTTTAAAGTTAAAAAGCTTAAAAAATCGATGGAAATTTTTTGTTTGATTATTAACTTAACTGCTAAAGTTTTGAAAAAAATGAAACAAATAAACGTTTGAAATTATATTGTAAATTTTTTTTATTTTGTTTTTTTGTTTTTTAACTTGAACTTGATCACGTTTTCAATAAGTTTAAGCTTGATTTAATATTTTAGTGAAAATAGAAAAAAAGTTTTATAGGTTTTGAGTTGAATATTCTTGATTAGATATGAAAAGTTTTTATAGTTTTGGTTTAAATACAAAGTTGATATACAAAACTAATATCAATGCTAAAAAAAAAATTGAAAGACACTTTTAATGTGTGTATAATATTTTTTATTTTATTTAAACACCTTTAAATTGTGATTTTCTATTAAGCTAACAAAAATTTGATTTTTTTTTATTTTGTTTTTTTACAACTATTGCTCAATGGCATAATGCCCCCATATGTTTTTATATAATCTTCAGTTATATATCTTTTATTATCTAATGAACTTAAAGCTACTTTATTTAAATTTTGTGTATAAATTGTATGTAAATATGATCTAAATATTTTCATTTCTTTAAAACAAGTTTCATTTTTTAATAAACAATTTTTATAATTATCTAATGTTAAAGAATTGACAACATATTTCTTTATTCCGTGCTTATTGTTCTTAATTAAATATGAAAAGTTTTTAAAGTTTGACTTAGGTACAAAGTTAATATTATCAAAGTTTAAGCTTGATTTAATATTCCGCGAAAATTAAAAAAAAGTTTTATAAATTAAAAAAAAAAAGCTTAAGCTGTTAAGCTGAATATTTTTAATTAGTTATGAAAAGTTTATTAAATATCAGTTATGTTTAAATTTCAAATTAAAACAGTAATAAGCTTAAGATATTGTGCTTACTGTTCTTAATTATATATGAAAAGTTTTTTAAAGTTTGGTTTAAATACAAAATTAATATTATCAAAGTTTAAGCTTGATTTATTATATCCGAGAAAATTGAAAAAAGTTTTATAAATGAAAAAAAAATAAGCTTAAGCTATTGAGCTGAATATTTTTAATTAGATATGAAAAGTTTTTTAAATTTAATTTATACTTAATATTATCAAAGTTTAAGCTGGATTTAATGTTTACGTGAAAAATTTAAAAAATTCATAGCTGATAAAGCTCGTCCGTTATGTTTGAAAATGAAGCTTCCAACTGCCATTTTAAAGTTGAAAAGCTTAAAAAATCGATGGAAATTTTTTGTTTGATTATTAAATTAACTGCAAAAGTTTTGAAAAAAATTAAACAAATAAATGTTTAAAATTATATTGTTAATTTTTTTTTTTTTTTTTAACTTGAACTTGATCATGTTTTTAAAATTTTAAGCTTGATTTAATATTTCTGTGAAAATAGAAAAAAAGTTTTATAGGTTTTGAGTTGAATATTCTTGATTAGATATGAAAAGTTTTATAGTTTTGGTTTAAGTACAAAGTTGATATACAAAACTAATATCAATGTTAAAATTAAAATTGAAAGACACTTTTAATGTGTGTATAATATTTTTTATTTTATTTAAACATCTTTAAATTGTGATTTTCTATTAAGCTAACAAAAATTTGATTTTTTTTTTATTTTGTTTTTTTACAACTATTGCTCAATGGCATAATGCCCCCAAGCATATGTTTCTATGTTATCTTCAGTTACATATCTTTTATTATCTAATGAACTTAAAGCTACTTTATTTAAATTTTGTGTATAAATTGTATGTAAATTTCTTTTAAACAAGTTTTAATTTTTAACAAACAATTTTTATAATTATCTAATGTTAAAGAATTGACAACATATTTCTTTATTCCTTTAGCTTTTTTTATAGTTTTATTTTCATATGTTTGAAGGAAATACATTTTAGATTTTAATCCAATAAATTCAGAAACAATTTTTCTATTAAATTCATCTTTAAAAAGACCTAGAACTTTTTTATTCATTAGAGGAAAATTAAATAAATTGTCAGATGGGTAATCTGATGTATCAAAACGTTTTGGTATTTCATTAAATATGTCAGCGTAAAAATCATCTGTCTGTATAGTATAAATAAAACATTCAGTGTCTGTATAATTTAAAAAAACCTTACTACCATATTTAGGTTTAATATAATCATAATGAAAATCATACATAAAAATTTTAGATTGTTCGAGTACCGTAAATCTCAAATATATAGGTTTGTCATAACATATATTTCTATGATTAAGCTGAATGGCTATCAAGTTTTCAGTAAATCTAGAGTGACTATGATAATTTGCTTTTGCTATTAACGCTCGAGCACCTAAATGCCTTCCTTGACTTTTCCAAGAGGTAGCTATTTTGACAATATTTCTTTTATCTACATTTTCCATTGTTTTACCAAAAACAGCATTATTCATTAATTTAAAATAATCTTTTTCAAAAGAATTTTTAGCCATTGCCCTGTGTACGTTATTTAAATCAATATATTTTTTTAACCAATTGCTTTGTGTGAATTTTAGTACTTTATAAATTTTTTTGAGAATCAAGCCGTTTCGAAGACACAATTATTAAGTTTCGATAATGGATAATATATTTGCGTTTGTTTGTTAAGTCAACAGTTTAGGAATTTTACCTTTCGGTGTAACTTTGTTTTCAGCACAAAAAGTAAAATCATTGTGCAAATCATGTAAATGTTGAGGGTAATGTAAATCCACTCAGACACACAGACGGACAGAGTAAAATTAATAAGCACATTTTTTGAAAATTTTAATCATAGCCGGAAAAATTGTGAAAAAATATTGGGAAAAAATTTTATCGTCTATACAATAAGTTGCAATAAGAATGAGCAGAACCCTATAACTGCCAGTAAAGTGGCAATCTTCTCTAATTCGATTATTAAAATCTAAATGCTTACCACATATGTGACACGTTTCTTGAACCAATTGTTGTAGCTGCTCATCTAGTGTTAGCGGATTCATCGGTTTTGAACTCATAAAGAAGGCTGAATATAATTCACTGCATATTTCTGCCAATGATTGGATAAATTCCTTAGCACAGTTAGCTCCAACAAATTCTTTGAAACAGCTTAGACCATCATCAAAAGAACATTTATTGTAGTAAGAGAGAGCTACTGGAACATGTTGATGAATGTTTGTTGTTAAAAACATCGTGGCCCTACAACCTCATATTTCTTATTAATGACTTCCAATCCAAACAAATTTATGCTTATGTCATTATTAAGTTCTTCGAATAAATTTAGTTCAGACAATTTAGTTGGAAATTGCATATTGCCAAAATTAAGTTTTAAAACATCGTCAAACTCCAGCTTGACTATGGGTTGAGAAATGTCACTAATTTTGTATGAAGATGTTCGTTTTGCACTTTCAGCCCAAGTTTGTAAGGCTGATACTAAACTCCACTTAAAACAGAAGTTATCATTATTGTGGATATTAATGCAGGCTTTTTTATCTTCTATGTTTTTTGGTAACTTAAAATAACTAGAAACGTGGATTGGTTCATATTTATTAATATTTATTTCCACGTGTAAAATTCTAATCAACTCCCAGCCACTATCCTTTTCTTGGAAGTCTTCTGCTTGTTGTTGAATAACGTTTTTAGCATTTTCAAAAATATCATTAAGATCGTCTGCCTATTTAATGCTTAATTTTACCTTTCGGTGTAACTTTGTTTTCAGCACAAAAAGTAAAATCATTGTGCAAATCATGTAAATGTTGAGGGTAATCTAAATCCACTCAGACACACAGACGGACAGAGTAAAATTAATAAGCACATTTTTTGAAAATTTTAATCATAGCCGGAAAAATTGTGAAAAAATATTGGGAAAAAATTTTATCGTCTATACAATAAGTTGCAAAAAGAATGAGCAGAACCTCTATAACTGCCAGTAAAGTAGCAATCTTCTCTAGTTCGATTATTAAAATCTAAATGCTTACCACATATGTGACACGTTTCTTGAACCAATTGTTGTAGCTGCTCATCTAGTGTTAGCGGATTCATCGGTTTTGAACTCATAAAGAAGGCTGAATATAATTCACTGCATATTTCTGCCAATGATTGGATAAATTCCTTAGCACAGTTAGCTCCAACAAATTCTTTGAAACAGCTTAGACCATCATCAAAAGAACATTTATTGTAGTAAGAGAAAGCTACTGGAACATGTTGATGAATGTTTGTTGTTAAAAACATCGTGGCCCTACAACCTCATATTTCTTATTAATGACTTCCAATCCAAACAAATTTATGCTTATGTCATTATTAAGTTCTTCGAATAAATTTAGTTCAGACAATTTAGTTGGAAATTGCATATTGCCAAAATTAAGTTGTAAAACATCGTCAAACTCAAGCTTGACTATGGGTTGAGAAATGTCACTAATTTTGTATGAAGATGTTCGTTTTGCACTTTCAGCCCAAGTTTGTAAGGCTGATACTAAACTCCACTTAAAACAGAAGTTATCATTATTGTGGATATTAATGCAGGCTTTTTTATCTTCTATGTTTTTTGGTAACTTAAAATAACTAGAAACGTGGATTGGTTCATATTTATTAATATTTATTTCCACGTGTAAAATTCTAATCAACTCCCAGCCACTATCCTTTTCTTGGAAGTCTTCTGCTTGTTGTTGAATAACGTTTTTAGCATTTTCAAAAATATCATTAAGATCGTCTGCCTATTTAATGCTTAACATTCGAGTTTGAAAAGATTTGATTGATATATTTTCAAACTCTTCTTTTGTTGGTTTTATATATTCACCGAAAAGTTCCAGATTCGCCTTAATGACATTGTGCTTTTTTAGTGATAGTCTCAACAATTCAATGATATCGGTTTGAGCCTTTTCTAAAAAGTGTGATGGGTTTAATATGCCCTCATCATCATTACCTCTAATAAATGTTTCTAGTCTATTTTGAAAACATTCATTAATACACCTAACATTAGTTTTAATGACTTCTTCTGCATTTTTCTTATGTTCATTTGTCCGAATGTGGTAATTCCACAAATTATTTGAGATGGCTGTTTTGCAATTCTTGCAAAATTTTGTATTTTCATAACCTTCTCTGTGGTTTTTTATATGTTCTAATAAATTTTTTTTCCTACCAAATGCTTTTTGACATAAATCACATTTATGTTTTGATTGTACATTTATTGTACATTTATGGCTTTTTAGATTGTCCGGCCTTGTTATATGATATTTTACACCAAAATAAAATATACGAGGTGCTTTCCTGGCGCTTTCTAGAGACGAAAAGAGATCAAACGGTGGTGCTTTGTGAGGTAGAAGATCCAATAACCAATGAAAAAATTATATTTTTCATGCCGGACAGGTTTTCAAAAAAAAGTAAGAAATGAACCGGAATTAGAGGAATTGAAT